>PVKM010026093.1:0-19559 GCA_004027735.1 Carollia perspicillata | reverse complement strand
ATGCTGAGCCACGGGCTCTAGTTGTAATCAAGAAGCATATGGTTTTTATGAGTATTTTATAAATGTCTCTCTTAGTGTGCATATAATTTCTACCTTTTTCAACAGAACCTTCTTTCGCCAGCATTCTACGTATCATGTGCATTATTGTACAGACTTACTAATGGTCACTTAGTGGCTCAATAACCCGCCATCTTGCCACACCATCCACATATTCACACACGTACACAAGCAGTGCCGTGGCGGGCACTCGAAACAGCAATCGGAATGAACTGCGGCTGTGCAAACCGCCCAAGCCCCGTGACAGGCTGCCTTCCCCGTTTACCACGGTGGATTATGCTGGGTTATCGTCTTTCTGCACCTAAATCTTTTTTCACAGTTTGAATTAATTCCCTCGAAAAACTGACAGACAGATTTACTATGTCGTATGTTATGAATATTTTACAATCCTTGATAAGTTATGCTTCTCCAAATGATCGTAATAATTTACACAAACACAATGTCTAAGAGATCTCACCATGTCACAATTGGCAAGATCATTAACTCATCCTGTGCTGAGTGAACCAAAAATATGCCCTCTGATTTTACTCTGCATTTCTCTACAAACAAATAGTGTAGATGTATGTCATATGTTTACATGCTAAATATTTGGTTCCTAAATGAAATATATGTATAATATCATTTGCTTATAATTTTTAAAGTTAAATTACACAAATGATAAGAGATATTTGTGTCCAACTTATAAATATTTTAATAAATTATTCAAATTGTATTGCCTGTTTTACAAACAGAAGTAAAATTTTTGTGTACTCAAATCTAACTCCGTGTGTGTGTTTTTATTTTATAGATTCCAAGTCTGGAAAATCGTTCAGTCTCTAGAACCTGAATAAATATTTGATTTCACTTATGCTTTTTTGAAAAGTGCATAAAATGCATATGCACAATTTAAAGAATAATTACAGAGCAAATGCCCTAGTAACCACAACTGCTTTAAGAAACCCAGCATCCCCAAAAAGCCCCTGGTAAGTGGTTCCCCAGCCGCAAACCCTTCTTTTCCCTCTTGCGGGGTTCCAATCAACTACCCTAACTGTGGTGAAGATCACTTTCTTGCTTTAAAAAGATGATTTATTTTATAAGTGTAATTAAAAGCACTTTGGCCTAGTTTGCCTATTTCCACCCCATCTTAGGTGGATGGCACCATCCTGGATACAAGAGCCATGTCCTGCTTCCCTTGCTCACGTTATGTGGCTAAGGTTTGCCCATCTATGACACATGGTTGTGGGAAGGTCTTCTCCTTTGCTCTGTAGCCCATGTGTTACTGTGGGTGGAGTTTCCAGGGGCTTCAGGGCGGGGTTCTTACAGAGACATCCTGTGAGCAACCTTATATGTGTACGCGTACACTGGTACACGTGCCCAAGGTCTGCCCAGGGTAGATACCCGGAATTGCTGGCTGCAGCGTGTACACTGCTGGGATTTTATAACACCAAACTGTTTGCAAAATAGATATATTAACTCACCCTACCTCCAACAGTGAAAGAGAGCTTTCTTGCTCTAAACTTTTGTCAACACTTAGTATTGTGAGAACTTTTCATTGTTTGTCAGTCTGGTAGGTGTGAAATGATAACCCAGTGTGGTCTGTGTTGGAGTTTCGTTTGGATATCCAGCAGCCCCCCCCATCCATAGGGGTACACTCCAAGTCCCCCGGTGGATGCCTGAAACCTGGAATAGTTCTGACCCCTGTCTGTACTATATTTTTTCCTATACACACTTATTCACTTAATACACACGTACTCACTTAAAGGAAGCACTTTGTGGCTTCTCGGTGATACATCTGAATTGCCAGCACCACCGCTCTCACTTGGGGACCGTTATGGAGTAACATACGGTGACCTGAACACAGGGCTGTACCCCACGCCAGTCAGTCTAACCGCTGAGCAGGCCAATGGGCGACTGAGTGGACAGGGCGCAGACCATGTGGAGACTCTGGGGGAAGGGGCGACTCACGTCCTGGGCTGGAAGCAATGGGTCGGTGAGAGAGCTCATCACACCACACAGAACGGCATAAGTTCTCAAACGTATAAACTGTCTGTGTCTGGGATTCTCCATTTACTATTTTCAGACCTCAGCTGACCATGGGTTACTGAAACCACAGAAAGCAAAACCGAGGATCGGAGGAGCCTGCTGTGCATTCGTGTTTTGGCCATGTACAGCTCCTCTTTTGTGAAATGCATGCACCAGTCTTTTGCCTATTTTTAACTGAGATATCAGCCTGTCTTACTGATGGATTAGAATTTTATACTCACAACAATGGCGCTTTGTCAACTATACATGTTTCAGTACACATTGTCCATTCTGTGGCTTGCTTTTTGTCTCTTTTTTGGTATTATTTGATAAATCGAAGGTCATACATTTTTAAAATTTTGTTTACTTTTAGAGAGGGGAAAGGAGGGACTAAGAGGGACAGAAATGTAAATGTGTGGTTGCCTCTTGCATGCTCTCTAATGGGGACCTAGCCTGCAACCCAGGCATGTGCCCTGACTGGGAATCGAACCGGCAACCTTTTGGTTTGCAGGCTGGCACTCAATCCACTGAGCCACAGCAGCCAGGGCCAAAGGTCATAATTTTAATGAACTTGAAGTTTTGTGCCCTTGTTAACAATGCTTTCCTAGGCTGGTATCTTAAAGATAATGCCTTTTATTAGGATGACAAGTGCTTTCAGGTTTTGTCCCCACACAGTCAGGTGTCAATCCACCTGCACTGGATGTGGAAGAGCAGTGTGACAGAAGAGTCCTCTCCTATTCTGTTACTTCGGGGAGCTACTTTTCAATCATGCCGTCTTCCCCCGGGTGCAGGGCTGCAGCCACATGTTCCCTCGGTAGGAACAGAAACCTTTCCGGTAGACATTCCCACAGACGCACTTAACCTACCGCCGTCTAACGTTGACCAACAGCTCCTGTCTGTCTCCCGGACACGGCCAAACACTTCCAACTCCTGGAGTCTACTTCTCTCTCCATTCAAGCTTGTGTGTTATTGTAGGCACATATTTTAATTCTACCTTATGTTCTTTACAACCATAAACTCTTATTACGGTTTTAGACAGTTTGTGCTTGTTTATATTTACTAACATATCTGCCATTTTTTTTCTCTTTCTTCTTTCTTGCTAACTAGACCTTCCACCTGAGATCACTTTCTATTGGAGAATAACCTTCAGAACTGTACTGAGTGAGGGTCCCTCAGCTTCTGTCTGTCCACCATATTTTCAGTGTGCCCTCACTCTTGAAGGACATTCTTATCCTTCCATGGCCATGGATTCTAGCTCGGCAGTTCCTTTCATTCACAGAACAGTAAGTATATGAAACAACTGTCCTCTGGCTTCTACGATCCCTTTAAACGTGTTCTGCCCGTGTTGTTTAACTGCTTTGGGATGGTCTTCAACCTCGGCGTCCTTCAGTCTCACTCGGGCTTGACCTGCGCAGACCATTTATTCTTCAACATACCTGCTCGTTATTCACCGGGATTTAGAAATCAGTGTTCTGCATCAGTTCTGGCAAGTTTGCAGGTAGCACCTCACCAAATACTGACGAGACTCCAGTCTTTCTTTTTCTGGAATGCACATCAGATGCGTGTTAGGTCTCTTACTCCAGCCCTCACATTTCTCCACCTTGTCCCGTTTCTTACTTCTGTGTGTCTGTGTGAGGAGAAGCCGGGATAGTTGCTTCTTTTTTTGGTTTTTGTTTGTTTGAAAGGTCTGTTTGGCTCTCTTTCAAACATGCTGGATTGTTTTAAACATTTTCTATTGTCTACAAATTCTCAGCAGTCTTTATTCTTTAAACACAGTACGGGTAGTTGTTGTAAAATCTGTGTCTCGTAGCTCCTGCATCTGAAGTATTTGCAGATCTGTTTCTGCTGGTTCCTCTTTTCCTTGTAGAGTTTTAAATTTTCTTTGTAAGCTGCTCGTTCCCCTTATATAATTGGCGTTGGCAATCAGGCCTTGAAGGCCGGGAGGAAGGAGTCCGCTGTGGAAAATTCCTGTTTGTTCCTGCTGTGAGGTGTTCCCCGTTGGAGGCCACTTCAAACTGTGTTCTTAGACTGAGGCGTTCTGTACCACCCGGATTACATCATTTGGACTGTAAATCCACGCAAAACTACATTTCAAGGATGACTCTGTTGTTCTGATGCTCAGCACGGAGGCGGGTTTGCTTGTGTGCCCCTACTGCTAAGGAGGGTGGAGCTCACTTCTTCTGGTTCGCCTTCCCCCTGGGGGCGGGCCCTCTAGTGCCCCAGCTTGAAGAGTGGACTGTCTAACACTGGACCCCCCACCTGGCAGGACAGGCTTCAGTGTCTCTGCCCTGCAGTCGGAGAGCTGAGAACCGAGGGTCACGGTCCCCTCGGACAGATGCTCCTGAGACCCAAGCAGCATCCCGCTCTGCTTCTTCCAGGTCTCCTTGACCACAGCACTTTTAACCTGGTAACTCATTACTTTGTTAATTTTTTGTCACATCAAAGGATTCTTTTGTATTTGACTCTGAATTTTTGGTCTCAATCAGCACACAGTTTGGTTGCCATGAGTCGGCCCGCCGTCACAGCAGAGACAGAAGTCTCGTCGACCTCCCTCTTCCTGGTTCTCTGTCACACACGCTGACGGCTGGTGCGGGGTGCGCACACAGAATCCCCGCTCCCTCCCACCGCTAAACAAATACCTCCACACCACATGCCGAATTATCAGCTCCCGGTGTGACATTTAATTTTCACATACTAAACTCACATAAATAATTTGTCTCCGTTCTGTTTCACTGATTCGCTAATCTTGTTCTCCAACCTTGGAGGAACTCATTTTTTTGCATTACTCAGTCTTTATGATATACTATGAAATCTCAAAGTGCTAAGTTCCTCTTTCTTATTTTTCTTTCTTAGATTTTTTAAAGTGATTAGCTGCTATTCTTTTAAATGAACCTTAGAATCATTTCTCCAAGTTATAAACAAAATGCCTTTGGAACTGCTTTGAACTATATTAAACCTACAAATTTATTAGAAAGAAAGGGCACTTAATAAATCTCAGCCTTCCTACCCCCAAATCAGGTCATGTCTATTTATCACACCTTATTCATAACTTCATTTGCATTTTAATAGGCTGCTGTAGTTTTCTTTATTTCTGACACTTGTTAAAATCATTCCTATCATCGATTCATATATTTTGTTGCTATTGTCAGCTGAAGTATGTTTTCATTACATTTTCTAAGGTTTTTTGATATGATAGAATGTTCTTGCCTTTCTAAATTTTCTTATCTCCAGTGGTATTTATGAATTCTCTTATTAATCGTGGTTGATCCTAATAAAACTTTTCTGTGCATTCCATTGAATACAATCAGGCAATCTACACTTGTTTCTCTCTCAAGACTTACGCTAGCCAGAACTTCTAAAACAATGTTCAGTACTATTAATCTCTTCCAAATTTTGACGGTGAGTCCATGCGTATTTAATAAGTAAATCAGCTCTTAGCACGTACAACATTTCAAATCCACGTGGCATTTGACGTAGCACCACACGCTGCAACCCTAAGAGGAGGCTCCGGAAGCCCTGGTCCAGCATGACGCAGCCCGGGGACGCAGACGGGGCTGGGGGCGAGGGGCACGAAATCAAAAGCAGGACACAAACAACAATTGAAAAGCTGCTGTTTGAACTGTACAGATAAAACTGGGTGGTTTTGTTTGTTTGTTTCCAGGAAATGAGAGAAGTAGATAGAATGAAAGTAACCGACTGGAATGCGAGGAAGTGCCGAAACCGACACCGCGGAGGAGCCAGCCTGAGGACACGGCGCCTGGGAAAGGCTGGCCTGGCCGAGTGCGGCGGGAGGGCCGCACTCTCATTAACCGCCGAAGTCTGGGAACAAGCTCCGTGTGCATCGCTTACGCTGCTCGTATGGAAATGGGCAAGCTCTACAGGTAGCTCCGTTTCTAGGTCAACATCCCTTAAAGCGCAGTCTTTGGGTCACCTGAACGGAGTCACCTGGGCAACAGTAAATGTGCGGAGGCCCACGAGTCAGAAAAGCAGGGAGGGATGGAAAACTGACCTAAGGAGGCTGGCTCTCTGGGGGCTTCTCATACAAACTAAAACTGGAGTGGGGAGAGAGAGAGGGAGAGAGAGGGAGAGCGAGAGAGAGAATGTAAGACGGCCAGAGAAAGACAAAGAGACAACATCAGAGACAAGGAGAGAAACTTTATACTCACACTATGACACAGAAGCACTGCGCACAGAATTGTAAAGGCTGAACCTGACAGTCCCGTTAAAATGTTATAATCAGACCAGAAGACTTTTCAGAGAAGTGAACGCACATCACGTGAAACCTCCGGCAAGGACGTGCTCCCGCGCGCACAAGCCTCTCGGAATGCGTGAGGGCCGAGGCAGCCCGCGCCGACCCAGCACGTCTAATTATGTGGATGGAGCGCTACCAGCCGATGCTGGGCGGACTTCCGGCCACGTTTCACTGTCATTCGTGCCCTACTTTTTCTACAACATATCACAAAGCACCTTAATCGGTCAGGAAATTAAGAAGCATTGGGGGAAGAGAGTTTTTCTCAGACACTCCTGGGAAAACTTTTGGTGTTTTTCAGGCCACTCCATGGCGTTCACAGACGCTGATCTGGGAACGTCTCATTGATCTTGTCCCCATCAGTCTCCCAGCACGCGATGTGTCTTGTTTCTCTGTTAGCTGCCATCGCATCAGTCCGAGCTGCTTCACCTTCTATTCTTTTAAACATGTCCCTGCTTTTGAAGTGAACGAACCACCCTGGCTGGTGTGGCTGAGTGGGTGTCGTCCTGCAAACCAAAAGACTGGCAGTCTGATGCCCCGTCAGGGCACGTGCCTGGACTGCAGACCAGGTCCCGGTTGGGGGTGCGTGACAGGCAACCAGTTGGTGTTTCTCACATCGATGTTTCTCTTCTTCTTTTTCTCCCCCCCTTCCCCTCTCTCTAAAAACAATGAACCGTGCCCTTATTCATAGTCAGGAACTTGTGTTTTCATTCCCTTGTGATGATGAATCAGCCCCCACGCTTCAGCCTGGATTGTGACCACATCAAAGGCGCAGGGGCTGAGACGAAGCTTTCAGAATGTTACCCTGTTGGCTCTGTTGGCTCTGAGCCCTACACGTTGTCCTGAAAGGGTGGGTAGCAATTTTACTCATCTAAGTTCAGGGGGACGTACTGAGTACCCCATATGCTGGGCAGACCAAGACAATAAGCCATGGCTCCTGGCATGAGGGGCCTGCCACCAACCCACTGTCACCTCCTTTTCCTTCCATCTGTTGTCCCTACGAAACACGGGAAAGTCATGACCCACAGACACCACCCTGCACCAAGGTCAATGACTCAGATGAACGGGAGATTGCATGACCAATGAGCATTGCTCTTCAACGTATTAATGTTTGGAAGTCGATGCCAACAAGGGTACCCCTGCTCAGAGGGGGTTTGAAACAGCCCCTGCGCCATTTTCCTGGTGAACAAGGAAGCAGCACTTTTACCCCTTGGTCTACTTCTTCCTCCCTTCCTTCCCTCCCTCCCCTCCCTCATGCACTCCAACTGGCCTGGCTGCGCCCTTCTCCAACATCCTGGACATAACTCCAGAGCCCAAGCGCTCCCCACAAGGGCTGTGCAGAGGCCAGCCTGGGCCAAAAGGCCCCGGAGAGAGTGTTCAGGGCTCAGCGCGAGGCCGAGGCAAGAAGACGTGCAGTGGGTCACAGGTGGGAGCACCAGGAATGCAGTTTGTGGAATGGTTATTGGAGAAGTTTCTACACGTGCGTGGCCTGCCTGCTGCTTGGTGCCAGCTGTGGGCGGAGCGGACTGAACACCCAGGCCAACCGCCGTCAGCTGAGGACCCACCGAGCGTCTGCGGCACGTGGGCAGCATCTGCCTTCCAGAGGCCCTGAACGGCTCGCACTTTGCGGAGGCCCCCACGGTCCGTGTGCCTGGCTTAGGCCAAGGCAGGGCACCTCTTTCTGCGCTGCTCGCTCTTGGGCACCGCCAGCTAGAGCTCCACTGGGGGCCCGGGTTTGCGACAAGCTCCGCACCCCGTCCTGCAAACGGCATACAATACAAATGTCTCACCACCGAATCTTTCATCTTCTTGGGGAGAGGGTCTTCAGCCAACTCTTCCAGATTCTGACGTAAAAATTTAGGCAATAATTTGCAGTGAATAAAGGACCTGAAAATAGGAGAACACACAGACTTTACTTTTTTAAATACGTGCCCATTACAATTCCTTTCAGAGATGCCAGTCTAGTCTCCCCGGTGTGACGCTAAGGCAGTGGTGCCACTTAGGAGACGCTGAGGAGGGCCTGGTAGGGAGGCTGCAGCACCCCGGATGCTCGCCCAGGGACAGGCAGCGGCAGCGTGGGCTGCAGCCCTCGTCCGTTCCTGCATCGAGCACTCTACTACAGAGCACAGAGTGACGCTGAAGCGGTCCCGGCAGCTCAGGGGCTTCCGGTCAACCTGCATGTCTCCCACCCTCTCCCCGGGACCAGCTAGGAGGAGTCCAACGCCACTGGGACTGAACAGCTGGCCCCATCTGGCGAGAGAGCGAGGCTGCAGGAACCCACATGCAGTGTGTGAGTGTGCATGTGTCTCAGCGCAGGTTATTCATAGGTGCGTGTATGGCACAGTGCAGGCTGTGTTACAGCTGTGTGTATGTGGCACAGTGTAGGGTGTGTTACAGTTATGTGTGTGTATGTCATAATGCAGGGTTTGTTATTCACAGCTGTGTGTGTGTGTCACAGCACAGGGTGTGTTCTTCACAGCTGTGTGCATATGTCAGTGCAGGTGTGTTATGGCTGTCTGTGTCACAGTGCAGGGTGTGTTACAGCTAGGTGTGTGTCACAACGCAGGGTGTGTTATTCACAGCTGTGTGTGTGTCACAGTGTGGGGCATGTGTTACTCACAGGAGCACCGAGGGGTCACTGCTCTGCCTGCTCAGATGGTAGGAAAGCGACACCAAGAGGCCGCAGAAGGCTGAGAACAGGGCTGGGATGTGCTGTGTGCTCCACGGTTCCTGAGGAAAGACACCAGACGGCGGCGGTCACCCTGTGCTCGGCGTGGAGCGGCCAGGCCACTCTCTGTAAAACCTGAGGTGGCATCCTCGGCTTCCAGCAGGACGGATGTGGAGTCCTGCCCTCACTCCTGCCGATGCCCATGCCAGCAGCTGATGGCCACACAGAACCCGCCTGGTCACGTCCCAGCAGTGACTCTGACAAGGCATGGGGTGCGGTGGGGGCACCGCACATGGATTGTATGTATTTCTGAGAACACATTTACTCAGTCTCTTCTGAAATTAAGTTTAGGATTTACGTAATATGAAACATCGAACCTGCCGCCTCTTCTGAATTCCAGATAATACCTATTAATGACCCTAAGAGTTGCAATGATATACGAGGTCTCTCCTGAAGGTACCCAGCCATGCACTATGGAAAACACAGATGTATACTGAAGGAGATACAAGATACTTGAAACACTGCACACAGGACAATGACACCTCAGTCCCCTTCAAAGTAGACACCATGGGACCTCACACGGTTCTCAAAAAAACTCTGCATGAGACGTGATGCATGAGCAAGTGTGTTGTTGTGATGAAGCTGCCCGTCACCAGTTGCCCATAGCTGCGGCCTTCTGAATCATCCAAATAGTTTCCACCGAGGAATGTTCAAGCTTAAAGCAAAATTCGATGCCGATTCATTGCTCTACTCACTCAGGCATTTTGAATGCAATGACCACACAGTGCACATGCTCACTCAGCACTGTCTACTGCCCCCACTGACTGGTACAGTGAGGTCATCACTGTCCACGCATGTGCATTCCAGTCCCCTCTCCTTGGCTGCCAGGTTACATCAATGTTGCACAAACCATTCTCATTATATTAACAATGACTGGGCTTTTTCCAGACAGACCTCGTATTTAACCTTTCAGTCTCCATCAGTGGAGCCGCCCATGACCGCTGAAAGCTGCCTCTAGTCAGGGACTTTGATACTTTTCTCCCAAGATTTTCATCCCCAGCTCACCACATGTTCCATCTGAGAAAGATGAGCTGTCAATTATGCTCAGAATCCAGTACACAGGTGAGTGAGTCAAGTACGCTCCTATGATAATTACAACTGCTGCAATACCCTTGAAAAGCCAGCATTACACTGGACAGAGGGAGTGCTTTCATTTTCGCCAGCCTCACTGTCACAGAAATTAAAATGTATTCCCTTTCTCCCCCCACAGGGAAGGCCTCGGATCCTGACAGCAGCATCTGGAAGGGAACGGGGACTGCCAACACTATAGCTAGAGAGACAGGGGCGAGTCTGGCTCCAGATACACCGTCCACCACCAGCCATGCTGAAGGACACCCAAGAGCCCCCGATCAGCTCCCTCACTGGCCTGTTGACCCTCACGCATCATCGAGAAGTCTGTCCCCTCCAATCTGTCCCTTTCTTTCAAGGCTTCCCCCGTCTCCACCCAGTCAACTGCTAACAGTGTCACAGTGGGCAGATGAGATGCCAGTCTCCACGGCCCTCCCTGGCCCCACAGACCCAGGGTCGTCGCCACATAACCAAAGGAGGGGTCCTCCTCTCCAAAGACGCAAATCGATCACACTACTGTCCCCTACGCATTATTTTTCAGTGACTCCCACTGACTGCCTGATCCAACCTATTCCAGAAGCAGCTACGTGAGCCCACTAGCATCTGGCCTCGCCCAGCTTCCCAGCCCCGTTCCTCACCGTGAGGATATACACAGCCACAACTGTGAAGACACACTGCCTCCTGACCACCCCCCTCGCCCCCGCCTTCGCCAGCAGGGTCCTGTCTGCACAGAGGGCTCAGCCCGTAGAAGAAATCCACCCACTTGGGGCTGTCTGCCTGGCGGCCCAGGAAGACTCGCTGGCCCCTGCTGGGCGCCAGGCACCAAACAGCACACTTGGGGGGATGACAGACACCAGGCCTTAAGGAAGGAAGAACACGGGAGTAACTACACAAGGTATGATGAGCGAGTGCCGGGCACTCTCAGAGCAGGAAGCAGAGGCTCAGTCAAGAGCGGCTTTCAGGTGGAGCCTGGCCCAGGAGAAACGCAGGGCCACAGGGTCCTTCCTGGTGGGGCTCCTGCAAAGGGCAGGCTTGGGTCTGCGGATGCCCGTGGGGGGGTGGTGCTGTCCGCCTCCACCCTCACATGCACTCCTCCACTCCCGGCTGGGGCCCCCACCAAGGGCTTCTCTCCTTTCATTTCATACTTGGCTGGTAAAAAAAAGAGAGAGAGAGAAACCTGCTAAGTTCTGTTTTCTTCCATTGATTTCTCTGTGCTTGCCTATGCTGAGTACTTAATTCACAATTTCTTGCAGCCCATAAAAATGCAAATGATGGAAAAAATCACTGTGAGAAGGACTTAGTAACCCTGACCTTGGAAATGACTGTCACTGCATGACACAGAGAAAAGGTCAAGGCAACGGGGTTGGTAGAGGTTGATTCCAAGCTCATCGCCTCCTGGAATGAATGCTTCTGTAGAAGGCACTTGGCTTCTCGGGGGCTCGGCTACCTCTTCTATAAAAAGATGACAGCGACGCCTTTTGTGAAGAAGTGTGTTAATGACTCGATGAGGTTTGAAACAGCCTTGCGCACTGTGAAGTATGTCAAAAAGAAAGAGTAGGATGGATAGTTTACACATGCAACAAACTGAAGCCACTAAATTTATCTGAGGAATTGTTTACCTACTTTTATTCACCTAACACCCCTTCCCTGATTCTCCTCTCATTTACTCTGTATGTGATGAAATCTCTTCAATGCAAATACAGTGACAGCCAACCTCGTCAGTGCTGAGAAACCCTCCCTCCTTCTACCAAGATGGCAGACTGGGAGAAAGGGGAGAGGGGATCAAAACATCACATCATCAGGTGGAGTTAGAGTGAGCGATGCCGGCCCTTCCTCGACTCCCCAGCGTTCCTCTCGGGCTGTGATTACACACCAGCCGGAGTGACCGCGTGATTGGCGCCTGATGCTCCTCGGGTGGAGCCCACTGACAGCGGGGACTTGTGTTGCCCCAGTGGCCTCTGAGCACCTTGCAGAGCTTGGTCCCGCCAAGGTATTTAACTGATACGCACAGAAGGAATGCCCCAGCTCTGCGTGACTGTTCCTGCCTCTGCGGGGCACACAGACGAAGGGCAAGGGCACGGATCACTGTATTTAAGTGTCCACGAGGGCACGGGAGGGCGGTCTTTCCCGGGACAGAGCGGCAGTGGAAAGCATGGCTCTGGCCTATGACTTCGGTCCCAACTCAGCAGAGTATGTGCACGAAGATATTGGACAAGCTAATCAGCCTGAGTTTCCTTCTCTAACATAATTTAAAAGTCACACCCCGCAGGGCTGTCATAAGTATTACGTGAAATGCCGTGTGTTAAGTTCTGAGTGGGATAGCCAGTGCCAAACACTCAACACACATTTGCCGTACTGCACGCTTTACTGAGACGCTGTCTTGGCGCCTGCAGGCTGCTGCGATGAGCTATCACAGGACCCGGCCGCTCACAAAGAGCAGAAGCCCACCTCTCACAGTTCTGGAGGACGGGATGTCCAAGACCGAAGTGCCGGCAGATTCGGTGTCTGGCGAGATGTTCTGGTTCGTCGACGGCTGTCTTGTCACTGTGTCCTCCCGTGGTGGAAGGGGCGAGAACACAAATCCCAGTCACCAGGGCTCCACCCTCATTACCTGAGCACCTCCGGAAGGCCTCACCTGATACCATCCCCTCTGCACTTAGGGTGTTAACATAGCAACTGGGGGGAAGGGCGGGGGGCCCCAAACATTCAGACCCTAGCAGACACATAAGGGGACTGAGGATTGCAGTGAAACCCCATTTCCTGAAAAAATCAGAGTCAACTTTAAGGGCGGTCCTTCTCTTGAAGGCAAAGGAAGAACAGTGATTTTTCTAAGTTCCATACATTCTTCTGTTGATGCACCACAGACGGAAAACAGGGAAACAGGAAATCTTTACAAGTTGTGACTCTGACCTTGTCCAGAAGTGTCATTGTTACCCCAAGCCGCACAAACTGAACTGACTGATCTCATTAGGGGTAATCCCCTTTCATTATTTTAAGTCACTACATTCCTCTGGTGCGTGTCCTCTGTTAGGGGGAGTCTGTGGTCCTTCTTCCACACATGTGATTTCTTTTAAGCGAAACCAATAGCTTCAGGGCAAATTCTCAGACACGACTGAATGGCAGCGTGGCCACAAAGGCAGGGCAGAAGGCATCAACGTTTCCTTCAACAATGCAAAAGCACCGTGATGCCAGGACAACACACGCATTCCTGGAGAAGGCGGCTGGGCTGCAGATGGGCACGGCTCATGTCCCCGGTGCTGGTCTGCACACTGTCCAGCCAGCCCAGCCTCCGACCTCCGAGTAACTGTCTCAGAAATAGCCTGGGCCCACCTGAGCGTTGACAGACGCTGGAAAAAGGCGAACGTTTCCTAGGTCGATTACCGGAAACACGCTCAAGCTCCAAGGTTTTAACCTTGTTTACTTTCCCAACAGATAGTTTTTACTTTATTTTGTATTTTTTTATGTAGAAAATGGGAGGCAATGTCTCCAGGAAGCGGGGACAGGGAAGACTTCTCGGACGTCAGCGTCAGTTATTCTTCCACATACCAAGTGCCCAAATCCGCAAAGCCGGGTTCTTTTCGGGAAAGATTACTTTGGATTTGAAAGAACTCGCACGGCTGAGCTGGCCCAGCCCCTTCAGAGTACTGATCGAGGAAGGAGACGGGAAGAGAGGAGGAGGCCCGCCCGAGAGGGTGAGACCAGGGCCAAGGCCTCAGTCCACGCTCCGTGCACCCGGGGGCCCTGGAAGTCTGTCTGCACAGCAAACTGTGCAGGACGTTCGGACATCGGGCCCCTCTCCTCGCAGGAGTTGGCGCGTTTCGAATTATCCCTGCAAATGAGAAGTTTCCGGCTGAACAGGCTGTTCCATTCATCCACGCGTCTCCCGTTCCATACTGCGCCACACCTGTTCAGGTAGCTGCCCATATTTTGGGGTTGGTTGTAACACGGGGTAGAGTGATAGCCCAGAGAAGACACGATCTGGGAACGGCTCAGAGGTTAGCTTCACGGAGGAGTGAGGGGAGGGGTGGCAAAGGTGACAAGAAGTGGATGAGGGACAGTGTGCTCACGTCAAGGAAGGGTGCGTGCGATGCTGCAAGGCTGCGGGCACCTGCTCTCTCGCCTGGGCCTGGCTGTGCTGCAGGGTGGCAATGGCTGTGTGACCTGAATGACGCAGCTCTTCTAGAGATGCGAAAGGTACAGGAACAGGTAAGAGTGGAGAATAAACTTGAAAAGAATACAAGGCCCTGGCTGGTGTAGCTCAGTGGATTGAGCGCAGGCCTGCGAACCAAACAACTGCGGTTCGATTCCCAGTCAGGGCACATCCTGGGTTGCAGGCCAGCTCCCAGCAGGGAATGCACGAGAGGCAACCATAACATTGATGTTTCTCTCCCTCTCTCCTTCCCTTCCCCTCTAAAGATAAAGAAATAAAATCTTAAAAAAAAAAAAAAAAAGAATACATTGAAGGAAAAGGACCTGTGTAGTTTACCATCCCATAATTTTCGGCCCTGGGAAGTTAGTCCATTGGGTGCCATCAACTCTGAAGATCAAACTGAAGAAAATACGTTGCAACATCAGGAATGGAACCTTGAGTGTGATTTAAGGAAGGACTTCCCGACATTGATGATTCACACTTGTCTGAGGTCAGATGCACCTAGATAGGATCCCTTTTGATGAACTTTGTTGACCAATTAGAGACCTTAATTGCATCAGGGACCATAACGGCAAAATCCCTTCTTCGTTGCCAGATAACGGAACCTAATCACAGGAGTGACATCCCATCACACTCAGAGGTGCTGCCCACACTCCAGGGGCAGAGATTACGGAGGATGGGCGCACCAGGGGCAGGAGCCTTGATGAGACGTTAGAACTCTGCCCGCCACACTATTTAAAGAGAACCCTTGAGCCAGACACTCTGCATACATTGCCAATGTACTTTCACTTACTTCTGACAACATTCGTAGGAGCTGACATTACTACCATTTTACAACGGTAAAAACAACGTGCTTCAGCCACGTGCCCTTAGACAAATAACCATCTGTGCTTCACACTGGCCCCGGGAATACAAAAACGCTACATTTTTATGTATAAAAGCTGTATTTTTATGTAAAAAGGGCAAATGAGGAAACCCTGGGGAAGTTATTTTAAATTGAAGTTCCATACACCTGGAAGGCATCTTATATGCCTGTGAATTTTCTTGACTATAAAATGTACTTATACTTCGAGTGTTGATGTAAGAGGGTGCAGCCAGGGGGCCCCCAAAAGAAGGATTTGTAATGGGGTCCAGAACTCAGGGTGTCCAGGAAATACTAAAAATATGGGATGTCCTCACCCCCACAAGTCTGAGCTGGGGGATAGGACACCTGGGACAGGGCCATTGAGTTGTTTTGCATAGCAACAGTTTTGCAGGTAACCTCTAGAATGGTCATTTAACATATCTATAGCCTTTAACTGGTTTCATAGATATGTTAAACAGCTGTGGCCTTGCTTTGAGCCAGGGAGAAGGGAGTGACTTCCACCTAGGATGTAACTGGGAGGCAATTCCCTCTGGTTACAGTGCCTGTAGGAGAGCTCGAAGATGACTGGCTCCACGCCATGGGGCCATGCCTGCCCGGACTTACTATGGCAGCCCAGAAAAGCTGGAAAATACAGGAGTGCTGGCAAGTGTAGCTGATTGTGGGAGGAGTCAGAAATGGGGCTGTAGAGAAAGATCAGCTCAGGGAATTAAACCCGGTGCTAATGCGAAGAATCATCACTTGGCTTCGGCAGAGAACTGCCACACGGCTTTGGCAGGGGAGAACCATGCAGCTTAGGAAGCCAGAAAGCAAGATGGAACAGCCATGCAGAGCTCTCTCTTAGCAGTTCGGAAGAATGCAGAAGAGACGCCACAGGAAGGAAAGGGGTGACAGGACTCTTGCTGGTGGGCCAGGAGGAGGTGCCACATGGTTTTAGATTAAGAACTGGAGATCCCGACGACACAGCTGATGGTGCTGGGAACCTCGGGAGGCCTGCCAGCCAAGCACAGATTACTGGGAAGAACCAGGGGCTGCCTGAGCCATGGCTTCTATTTCTTTTCCTGAGATATGATACCCCAGACCAGGCAAAGGGGGTAAGAAAGGACCGTGTATGTCTGTGGGTGTTTTGAGGGACTTTGGGATTTTAATGAAGACATTAAGTCATTACTCTTAAGTCTGTATAACTTGAATAAATAATTCCTTTCCTTTTCACCAATCTCTAACATGAAGATCTATAATTCTCTGGCAATGGGCAAGGCGAACCTAGTACAGGAAGACCCCAGGAGAAGGGGATTCCATTTGGTAACATTGTGGGACCCCCTTCCCTGGCGGCCAATCAGGGAAAATGATGGGAGACCACATGTGCAGTAGCTTTAAAGTAGTACAACTACGTGTACATGCGCAGTAAAAACCCACCACAACTAGCCAGGAAGGATCCGCCCTGTAAGAATAGAGTCCCTCCAGCCCATGAGGTCAATCTCTGCTTGGAGTTGGTGCTTGACAGAGACAGATTAAGGGATGGGGAGTTAACTTTGCTCTCTGGAATATTAACTGGGGCAAAATTTGATTTCTCTTCTAACTTCATATTCTGTTTGACTCATCCAAGATTAACAAGTGACATCTAAATAGACTCCCTCACCGACCTGTATATTTGACAGTGATGTACAGAAACAACCAGAGTATTTGCTCCCTTGTTCCCATGTTCTCTGCTATAAATTCTGGGTGTTTGGTTCAATTCTTTGTCCCAATCACCAAGAACCTGGTTACTTGTACCCACCTGTGACAATGAGGGAAGATGACACAGAAGTGAGACTAAAGACACAAGATCTGGGATCTGGGATGTGCGACACTGAGTGAGCCACTGAATCTCTCTGGCCCCCCACGTCCTCATTTTCAAAAATAAAATGAAGACATTGGGCTGGAGGACATCCTAGGGCCATCTCAATACTAACACTGCCCTCCAGGCATAAGTTTGTCTTACCTCTACAATTAGATTTTAAGTCCTGAATGCAGAGGAAACACTATTATTTGAGCCGCAACCCTGCAGTGTCTATAAGAACATGAGAAAAACTCTCCCATGAGCAGTTGTTAGTGAAGCTTGGGAAACAGTAAATCATCATAATAATGTGTCCCTACCTCTGGATCTGCCTGCCATCAATAAGATAGAATCTCTTTGTAAGGGATGATGAAACACAGAAATCATGGACATATAGAAAGCCCAGCTAATTAACTACTGAGACATTTCTCCAGGGAGCAAATAACTCTGGTTGTTTCTGTACATCACTGTCAAATATACAAGTCGGTGAGGGAGTCTATTTAGATGTCACTTGCTGCCATCTTGGATGAGTCAAACAGAGTATGAAGTTAGAAGAGAAATCAAATTTTGCCCCAATTAATATTCCAGAGAGCAAAATTAACTCCCCATCCCTCAATCTGTCTCTGTCAAGCGAGAATAATAAAAATAAAGGGCAGACACGGATATCGAGACTCACAGAGAAGTATATCTCTGGTAAGACAGCTGACATGCTGAAATGGTTCACAAGGGCCCATCAATCCATCACAGTGCAGAGATAAAAGGGAAAAATCAATTCCAGCGATGCAAAGAGTAAGCAGAGAAGGCGAAAGAGAAGCAAACTCGCAGCTCCAGGTAAGTGTGTTAGGCTGAAAACAGTGAGCTTCCGTGCTTTCCTAAGGACCCCCTTGCAAGTCTGCTCACTTCATTCATTCAGTTCACAGCATTTAATAGGCGCTGCAATGGAGAGTGGAGAATCCATCTGTGACCACCGGGAACCTCAGGACTTACAAACGAGGAGGAAGAAATGCAAGTGGCTCGATTTCCACCAAAAGGCACTTCAAAATATAGATAGATCATTAAGAATCTGAAACAACAGACCACACTATCTCTTCCAAGTGGTGCTTGTTCTGTGCTGAGCAAGGGAAGTCAATATGTCTCTGGGATGCAATAAACCTTCCCAAGTACCTCACTTCCACCTGGTGAAAAGCATGTTTCCTCACCTAAGTAAACCCCCGAGCCTCTGAGCGTTCATTCCCATTAGAGTTAGCAACGTGGTCTCAAAATGATATCCACTCACTCTGAGGCAACAGTTGCTTACACCTACAGCATGCCATAAACAGGACGGGAATGAAATAAACAAGCCTCCACCCAGGATAAAAACAGATTCCGTCTTTTGGGCCGGCTCTGATCAGTTGGTCCCGGCTGCCCGGAATACTGTTTGGGCATCTGAGGCCCTAGTGACCTCAGTGGGGAAAAAAAATGCCATGACCAATTAGCAATGTCTGGTCTGAGGAGCGAGCTGGACTTCGGGAGGTGAGGAAATGAAAGACACCTGTCCCATCACTAGGTAAAAAGCCCAAACACTCTGTCTTCTTGAATGCCAGGTTCTTCAAGGGTTTCCACCCTCCCCCACCCCACCCCAGCCAAAGGATTTTGTTAAGAAAATGTCCTTTCACAATCCCGGGAGTGTGCATTACTTTTGATAATACTTGAACTGGTAATAATGAGCCTCTGACACTTGCCAAATGAGATGGGTTTTTCAGAGCCTACGTGCAACTTGGCCTGTGGAAATCAATCTAGAAGTCCCCAGAGCTGTTCCTTGGTGGAGCGCCCCCAAGGATGGGAGAACATTCTGTCTTCCCAGGTTCAACCATGGTTCCACTATCCATGAATTAGTTTTCACTATCAGATGACCGATACCTGCTAGAGAGCATGAGCCGTGAGACCGAGGTTCACGTGAGCCCAGGATTTGGAGCAAGCAGATGTGACTTCGCAGAGAGCCAGAGCATGCGCACACAGCTCACAGGATCAGAAAGGGGAGTTTTGGTCTGACCACCCACGGAGTGACCACGGAGTGACTTGGGAGGTCAGCTGGTGGAACGTGTTTCTTTAAATCCTCGCCCAAAGACATGTTTATTGGTTTTAGAAAAGAGAGGAAGGGAGAGAGAAACATCGACGTGAGAGAAAAACATCCATCACTTGCCTCCCATATGCACCCCAAGCGGGGATTGAACCCACAACAACCCAGGATTCTGCCCTGACTGGGATCAAACCCACAACATTTTGGTGCACGGGACAACGCTCCAACCAACTGGGCCACCCGGCCAGGGCAGTCGGTGGGAGTTTCTACTGTCTTTGTTTCCATCACCACTCAACCCCTTAAAGCTGATGACTTCTTTTTCTAAAAATTTCTGTCATGGAAACACACCCACTGGGTCAAAAACATACTTTTTTAGCTTTGCATTTTAAATTGTCCATAATTTGATGAATCCTGCAGACAGCCAATCCTCTGTCTCATTTTCCATTTCTGTGGGTTAATGTCCTTACCACCTCCTTCACCTGCCATGCCGTCCGGCCCCAGCTCTGGGGAAGATGTCTTATACGCTTGACTGCCTCCATTTCGGCAAAGTTCTCAGCCTGATGACAAAC
>PVKM010026092.1:5810-19650 GCA_004027735.1 Carollia perspicillata | reverse complement strand
GCAGTTGGCCCTGAACTTGGAGCCATGCGGCTCCAATGTGTTTGTCCCTGGCTTTTTAGGGGCCTCGGCAGGCACATGTGGCCCAACTGTCCTGGCCATGGAGGCGAGGAGTGTGTGTGGAGGGGGACGAGGGGATGGTCTGATAACCCTCCTTCAGGAGTTTTTAAAAGTCACATTGGTTGGCTTTGATCATCTTTTCATGTTAAAAAGAGAAAGACTATGTGTTTGATGAAAAAGATAATTCCTGCCATTTATTTGAGCCTTATTAAAGTGCTTTGGTTGACATCCTTTTTAAAAAAGGATTTTATTTATTTATTTTTGGATAGAGGGGAAGGGAGGGAGAAAGAGAGGGAGAGAAACATCAATGTGTGGTTGCCTCTCATGCGCCCCCTACAGGGGACCTGGCCTAGGGCTGTCCCTTGGTGTAGCCAAGGCGGGGAGGGGTCAGGCAAGGACACACCATGGCCTTAAACCCAGAGAGTGAGTGAGGCAAAGACAAAAATAAAACTCAGGTGCTTTGCTGTATTTGAGGGAAGCGGGACACAAACCCACCCACCTCTGTGGTTCCAGAGTTTCTGGAGACGGCAAAAGGAGAGTAAGAAACTCAGGAATCAGTCAAGAGCCCCTCAGTTACCAGTACATCGCAGCTGAGAATATTCGGACCCCAGCTTGAGGATGAGAGGTTAGCCTAGAGGAACGGCTCTGGTTTCTTGGAAAGGGAGAGCGTCCCCTCAAACAGGGGCCATTTTGCAGTTCTGTACACGGTTTTGGTTGTCCCGAGTGCAGGCGCACCAGTGTTCCTACTGGCATCTCGCTGGCAGAGACCAGAGATGCCTCTAGACCTCCCACGGTGCACAGGACAGCTGTCTCCACAAAGAATCATCCAGTCCAAGATGCCAGGAGCACTGAGGCTGAGAAACATTGGCCTGGACAGGTCAGGTAGGAGGCGAGTCGCTCCGGAAAGCAGATTCCTGGTACCGGATTTTTCAATCAGCCACTTCCCAGCGAAGGCTTCCTAAGAAAATGTGTTCACCTCTCTGAGCCTCAGTTTCCTGCTCTTTATCACGGCAGATAATAGCAGGCTTGTGAGAAGGAAAAGTCGAACAGGAAGCACTTACAGTGCCCAGCGCATAGTAGGTATTTGATATATGTTAGGAGTTTTGGGGGTTTTTAAGTAAAAGTTAGGGTTGGGGGTGTGGATATGTAAGCAACTTCTTCGCATGCCCCAGAAAAAGGATCTAGACTTCTTTTCTGTTTGCGTGTCTCAACCTTGAAAGTGTTTGAACCTTTGCAAAATTTGATACACAAGATAATTCACCTGATTTTTCAAAACAATCCCCTGAAACACACACACACACACACACACACACACACACAGCTGTTACTCTTAGAGAACTGAAACGCAGAGAATTAAAGGCATTACGGGGGCAGGAGTAGGTGAATTATTTTTACTATAAGGCATGGATTAATTTTACAGTTAACAAATGTAATTTGAAAAGTGCCCAGCCCTGACTGATGTGGCTCAGTGGGTTGGGTGTCATCCTGCAAACCAAAAGGTCTCCAGTTCGATTCCCTGTTGGGGCACATGCCCGGGGTGCAGGCCAGCGTGTGAGAGACAACCGATTGATGTTTCTCTCTCACATCAATGTTTCTTTGCCTCTTTTTTCCCTTCTCCCATCCTAAAAATAAATAAAATTCATTTTAAATCTTAAAAAAAAAGTGTCCAATGATGGGGAAAAATTTTTACACGGCAAAACAAACAACAAAAAAGATTATAAATAAAACACAAAACAAAAAAAAATCTCTACATGTTGTTTAGTTATTTTGAAAAAATTCTTTGGGCCATGGCTAAAGAAATTCATCCTTGAGTAACTCAGGGACACACACACACATGAACTTTCACGACTGCTTGGAATTTCTTTCCCAGACACCCCAGAGACAGCCTTCCGTGGTTTTTCCCCACCGGGCTCTGAACCCTCAGCTCTTCCGTTCAACCCTGGGTCCTGGCAAAATCGGCTGCATTGCCATTTAAAAAAAAAAATCTAGAGGGCCTTCTTATTGGACATGGCCATGGCCATGGTGTGTGGAAAAATGTGCATCCATATTTCCCAAATAAACCACTTCTCAGGGGTTCTGAGCTTGTATTTGCCCAATGCAAGCCAACCGTCAATGGCCATGAATCACCTGGGACCTTATTCTTCAAACCTCCCAGGTCTGTCCAGGCTGGCTGCCCATTTGGCCACGTCTAGGAAGCTTGGTGAAAACCACAGTCCCCAGATCCTTCTCATCCACAAACAGTGTGGAACCTGTTTCCTTCAGAACCATTAAAAGATAAATAGGCATTTCCTAAAAATCATGGTTTCCAACAGCTGATTTGAAATATAGGACAGTTTGGGGAGAGGAGGCCGCACAGAGAACTAGTGAGCAGAAGTTGGAGCCCACTGGACTCGCGGCACGTTCTGGGTGTGCGCCCAGACGTGAGCGGTCTGGGACATGTTCTTTAGCCACTCTGAACCTCGGTATCTTCCTCTGTTCATAGGGGTCTGTTGCCTGCCGGGCCTGGCAGGCTGTTGTGAAGCTCCTGGAAAATGCCCCATACCTAGTCGTTGGTACACCTTCCAGCACTTTGCCTTCTGGGCAGGTTGTTCGGGCTAGTCCTTATCAGCTGGAATGCTGGAAACACCCAGAACAGGGCCGGTTGAGACTTGTCTTCAACAGAACAGCTCAACTGGCGTCTGAGGTTTCAGTGTTTGGATTCCATCTTGATTTGGCCTCTGAAAGGTTGCTGAGGGGCAAGGTCAGCGAGCTGGAGGCCTCTCTGCATGTGCACCCTGTGGGAACCCAGAAGGCACCCCACATCAGCAGACAGTCAGTGCCCAGAAAAGTGCACGCCCAGGGAGAACTCGAGAGAAACACAGAAAGTGCATTTGAAATAGCTTCCGAGGAACTCCCAGTCCTGAGGTTCAGAGACACCGGAGGCTTAGGGAGCTCCAGGCAGCCCCGACAGGATGTTAGTTCCCAGGGAAGGGAAAGTGTTGATGAAGGACAGGGGACTCAGGACTCAACGCCAGCCAGGCCTCTCGGGAGAGCCATCTGGTGGCCTCCTGGAGCACTTGACTTTTTGGTGGCCTGTTTGACTCAGCACAAGAGATATTCTCCCGAATCCAGAACAGAATTGGACTTAAATGTGGTAATGTGGTCAGTGGTGTTTTTTTTTAAATTATTATTATTTGAGAGAAAAAGATCAAATTTGTTCTTCCACTCATTGATGCCCTCATTGGCCGCTTCTTGCACGTGCCCAGACTGGGGATCAAACCCACAACCTTGGGGCCTCAGGACACTGCTCCAACCCCCTGAGCCAGGGCTGGTTGGCGATGTTTTGGAAATTCTCAGAGAAGACAGCCGCCAGACTACAAATCTTGGCAGGCCGATTCAGTTAGCGTTAGCTCCCTGGTTGGACAGGACTCTGGCTAACAGCAACAGAAGTAACGACTAGTAATCATAGATCGAATCCTCATTAAACCCTCTGACCAGGGCCGTTATCTTCAATTTACAGATGAGAACAAGTGGGTTTGCTTCTGGGGATGAGGGGAGGAGAGGGGTGGGGGGGGAGAGCAGGAATGGAGTTTCTGGGGTATGGACTGGATCTTGGGGTGCTGAATGGGTGGACGGGAGTGGGGCTGAGGGTAGATCTCATTCCCTTGGTACCCCTGCAGCCCCCTCAGGGGAGAAATTTCCCATTTTAGAACTGAAGAGACAGATTCCAGAGGGAAGTTTACGTGGACGTCTGAGGTCATAGAACTGGCAGGGTCAGCAGGAGAGTCTTGACCTTGGAGGACAATACTCTAACCCAACAATGGAATTAAATAGCTAATCTCTCTCATCTCCAGAGGCCTATTGGAGTCAGGAACTGCACAAATAAATCCCAGCATCCTTTTCTGACCTCCACACACACAAATGGGATCAGCACATCAAAGGCTAAACTCTTTGTCCCGTGCGGAGACTTGCCCAAAGGTGGGAGCCAGACGGGATAGAGGGCCCAGGGGCTCGGAATTACTAGCCCCCAGACAGCTTTTGGCCTTCAGTTCCGACGAGCAGCTGTGTGATCCGGGACAAGTGACCTCCCTTTTCTGTGCCTTTTTTTTCTCATCTGTAAAATGAGGGTGACACTGACACCTACCTTATCAATTCTTTGGGAGGATGACGCTAAAAATAACATCATTTATTGAGCAATTACTATGTGCCCAAAACCCCGTTCCGAGTTCGTTTCTTACATTAACTCAACCCTCACAACAGCCCGCGTATTAAATGAATTATTACATAAGGGCGTAGACTGTTACATAATGAAGAAAATGATGGATGGGAAATCTGCCTAGCAACGTGGGAAACATTATATTGAGTAATAACAATAAAAAATGATGAGTGCATTCAAAATATGAGGCCGCTGCTTGGTCCAATTTCTGAACGCGAGGACAGGAAGAGTGGAGACGTGAACCCCATGTTTTTTGATGAAATCGTGCTGATTCAGTGTGTCTTTCGTTGCTGTTATGTAATTGTTCTTGCAAGAATATGACTGATTGTACATGCGATACTTCTATATAAATAGATAAAAGTGGTGGAACAGGGCTTGGGAAACAGAGATTTTTTATGGGCATATACACAGAGATACGTAGCTGCTACCTGGCTACACATCTGAGCACACGCAGACTTGGTTTCAGAACAAGACCCCGTCCTGCCGCTCTTATCGCTTTGTGCTTCGAGGAGAAGCTTGTCAGAAGACGTATTCTGTGGGTGAAGGCTGCGGAGTGGCGCCACGCCACGTCTTTGTGAATCACAGGCCTGTCGAAGACCCCTGGTCTTTCCCTCCCAGGAAAATGCACCCACTCAGAGCCCAGCCGGTAGGTGGGCTCCCACCCCTGGGAATTCATAGGCCTTCCCCCGAATCCATCCACGGCACCCCTGGTGCGGGGCTATCTCAGGTCAGGAACCCATGCTTCCTTTTGGGATTTCACTTCCCCCACCAATAAAGATTTACTGAGCACCTCCTCGGCACCACATAGAGAGTCAGGCACGTTCTGGGACTTAACCGTGAGCTGTTAAAATCTCACCGGCTCCTCCATGCACTCTCATTCTCCCGGTTTATTCCCCTTCAAATCTCGTTCTGACCTTCCTTTGTGAAAATAGCGATGGAGATAGAAAAATAACTAACAGCTAAGGAAGCCCTCGCTGATGATGATAAACAACTTTCTCCCCTGTTACCTGAGGTAACAGCCTTCCCTATGGTCCTTGCTTGACCGGAACACCAAACCTCAGAGAAGATGGAATGAATGACAGGTGTGTCTCTCAGTGGAGATAAAACTCTGAACCCCTGGGGCTGGGTTCCTCACTGCAGGGGTCACCGAGAGTTTATCATCCAATGGGTCAGGCCAGAGATTGCTGTGTGACCTGAGATGGGTTACTTTAACTCTCTGGGCCTGTGTTTCTTTATGAAAAAAAAAAAAATAAGGAATGAAAATGACGTTGACTCGTTAATAAAAACAGCAGAAACTAGAGGAAGAGAACTGACGTCCACGAGTGCTATGATGCGGTGCAATGGTTCCCCCTTTACCAGATGTCGACGGCGAGGACTTCAGCCCAACCCATGACACAGAGCGTCCGTGGGGTTTTCCCCGCACTGTAGGGGGAGTTTGGGCTGAGTTTTTGACGGTTCCTCCTCCAGGCCCCCAGACCTAAAGCCCCGTTGTCAGAGAGGTTTTGCATGAAAGGAGTAGCTCTTTTTATCGACTCTGGTGGCTTGTTGCTTACCTAGAACAAGGCCAGTCTAGCCATCGGGCGCAAGGGACACCTTTCCTCAGACCACCCCAAGTGTGGGGACTGGGAGATAGGAGTGGGGTGGGGTGGGGTGGGGGAGTAGGTGGGGGCGGGGGAGACTTTCCAAATTAAAACGATTGAATGCTTAAATGTCAACAAACTGTAACTTTTTGTCAACTTGCCAAAGCTGAACTCAGTTAGCTACATAGAATTGCATTTATTATGTAACATGGGTGAATTTTAAGATGTGGGGTGAGGGATCTCCAAAAGGCTAAAGAGGTCCTTGTCCAAAGTTAAGGTCACTGCTGAAACTGGTTGGCTAGGCTCGGGGAGTTCCTTCTATTTGACTATATTCCAGCTTTTTCAAAACATAAACTTTTTAAAAGGCCCCTGTCCCCTAAATGCCATTTCTCCAACCAAGTCACCCCTCTCTAAGACCTTCCGGTTGGTGGAGTTCAAAGGGCGCATTTCATTGGTCTGAGGTGATCCTGCTCAGCCTGGAGGCGATTTGGGATCTCAGGAAACAAGAAGCAAGAATAAACAAATGTTTGTTTTCCCCTCTTTGAAAATTCCTGAAGGCGCCAGGCAGCCAATGAAGAAATGAGGAAATCTTTGGCAGGGCTGGGCCCCGGGGTCTGGCTGCAAGGCTCTCCTAGCTTTGTTTTTCTAAGGCTCTAGTGCGCCCATCCCCAGGCTGTTAAAAGGCCACCCTTCTCTTGTTTACAAAGAGAGGTGGTTGCATTTCAGTGCTGGGGAAGCGTCCTCCTCCCTGGGCTGGGCATCCGACCCAGTGGCGTCTAGCTGTCCTCACTGCAGACCTCGAAAAGACAAAGACGAGAGATCATTAGTCCCCATTAAGCCCTCCCCAGCAGGCTGACCGGGTGGGGGGGAGCGGGGCTGAGGAGTCTTCAGCCCTCCCCTGCTTAGTAGGGAAAAGAAGAGAAAGGTCCCTTTGGGCGTCCTCCTTCCGGGAGAAATTGTAAAGGTCAGGTGGATGAAAAGTAGCTCCTTAAAAAACCTTAACCTTAAAAAATTGGCTTATCTCCCCTCCTGCCCATCCACTTCTTAGAACTCACCTCGGAGGGATGAATCTGCAAGCTGAAACTGCAAAGGTGAACATTGCAAGACTTTAAAGAGAAAAATATGCAAATTGAGTTGCAAATTAAATCTCTCTTTACGCATGTAATGGAGGCATGGCCAGAAAACACTACACAGCCCTTCGCCAGACTTTGCAAGTATGAAATCGATGAAGGGGGATGGGTGTTGTGGGTATGGGTTTGGGGGAAAAAAGTTCTTCCTAGTGTAAAGAAGGGAATTCAATGACAGAACAATAGCATTTTTATGAAAAATAAAATATGCCAGGCTCATACAAAGCTCTTTTTGGCAGGTCGTTTTATTAGATCTTCTTTCATCTTTAGATTTTGAAAAAAGCCACAGTGAGTCTTAATCACACGTTGATGACCGAAGCAGCCTAGGCATTGGGAGGGGCAGACCGAGCTCTGAGGTCGACTTCAACTCCTCCCCTGGGCGTCTGCCTCCAGGAGACTGGGCCTCACGTGGCCTCTCCTAGCAGGGCGGTCCCACCTTGTGGCGCCTCTGGGCCACACTGGAAGAAGAAGAGTTTCATTGGGACTCACATTAAACACACAAACATATACACTAATTGTATTGGCTTCATTCGATACACTGATGAAAACTGATGAGCAAAAAAAAAAGCGCTTAAGTAAATTTATGATTTTGTGTTGGGCTACATTCCACGCCACCCAGGGCCACATGCGGCCTGCAGGCCGAGGGTTGGACACCCGTTAGAGGCGACACTGTGGCATTGCATTGTCCCCACCCTGTCCTCTCATGTCAGTCTGATTACTTTCTTCATAGCACTTACCACCATCTGAATTTATCAAGTGCGTATTTTCCTGAATTTGGCCCTCCCGCCCCCACCAGAATCTGAGCAGTGACCTTGACCATCTTGTTCGTGGCTGCCAGACCCGAGCCCCCGTGTGTAACGTGTAAAAGGGGTGAAGGGCCGTTTATTAAATATCGTAGAATGAACAAATCAGTGGGTGGGCGTGCCAATGACTGAGTGTATGAGTGACCGAATGAGGCAGTACATGCGTGCGTGAGCGATTAATTAGTGAATAAATGAGTGACCATATAAATGAGCAAATGACTATGTGCATGAGTGAATGAATGCGTGAGAGAGGGAAGGAAATTTGACTTTAGTGGGAAGGACCTTGTCTGTGTGTGACTCAGCTGTGTGGGACCCTCCCAAACGTAGTCACCAAATACAGTGACCCTCAGAACACGAGAGACACACGGGGTCCGAGGAGTGGGCCTCCCCCGGCCCAGCCCCCGCTACCCCTTTGGCTGACCCTGCTCAAGGTTCCAGGAAGGTCAACATCAGTGGGCCTCTGTTCCCAGGGGAGGGCCTCCCCTACGTCCATTTTCTCAGGGGTGTTGTACACACAATTTCCTTTTGCCGTCACAGCACCCCCGGGGACCAGTATCACGATCCCTGTTTGACTGGTGAGGAAACAGAGACCTGGCGAGGTGAGGGTTTTGTCCAGTCACAGGACCGGCGTGTAGAGCACTTCGGGTCCGGCCAGTCTCTCAGGAGCAGCATGTCCACGGCCTCTGTCTCATCTGGTTCTCACAACAGGCTTTTTACGTTCCAGCCACACTTAGGAGGGCAAAGGGAACACAGAGGGACAATGAGAAGCCAAGAAAGAAAACCCTCCAGAGGACGAGCCACAGGAAGAGGCTTCAGCAATCACGGTCTGTTCAGTCCTCGGTACAGATTTGCCCCAATGGAAGGGAATGGATGGCCCTGGCCAGGTGGCTGCGTTACTTGAAGCAGCGTCCGATGCACCAACACTGCAGGTTCGATTCCTGGTCAGGGCACATACAGGAACCAACCAGTGAACGCATGAGTGGGTGGAACAAAAAGGAAAAAAAAAAATGGATGGATGGATGGATGGGTGAATGAATGGACAGGACACAGTGAAGTGGCCAGAAGCAGACATTTAGGTCTTAGGCTCGGATGCAAACTGTATCTCTCCCACTTCCCTATTGTGTGATCCTAGACAAAGGGCTTTAATTCGTTTGGGCCTCAGTTTCTCCATCTGCAGAACGGGAATAAAAGCGTTGCGGTGATGGTGAGATACCGCAATGCCCACCAGTGCTCAGCAGGACTCTGGCACGATGGGGCATCTGAATCCTTGGCGTCTGTCCGCAGGGGGGCTCCAGGGCCTACCCCACCTTCCTGCAGTCAGCAAGAGTGAGTCATTTTAATTTTTGTTATTCTACTTACCTTGGAGGCACTCTCTGAAAGACAGTGTTGTGTAGAAGGCTTGGCAATCTGGGAAATCTGGATCCAAATCTCATTTGCAGGAACTGGCTGTGTGGCCGTAGTGGTCGCATCACTTGTCCAAGCCCGTTCCCCTGTCTGCAAACCGGGATTGCACGTGACAGCAAGTAGTGAGTGATGTTTAACCTGGGGAAATTTCCGAAGGACTCAGCATGGAGTCGGCCCCAAGGAGAACGGAAGGTTCTGGTAGATTCTGATACAACTAAAACCGGTTTGAGGGTTTTCCCAGAACATGGGTTGGGAACATGGCAAAGTTGCCTAAGGATGAGGGTGCTCATAGTAAATCGACTGATAACAGACAGAAATGCAGGTTTCCAGGAAGGTCTTTCTAGAACCTTTTTTAATAGGCATGGAAAACCATCAGATCAGAATGACAGCCTGTGGTCCTTCAAGTCAGGCACTGTGTCCTTCCCCTCTGGGTCCCTGGGGCCCCACACACCTGCCCCTGAAACCTGAATTAACCAGTGGTCTAACCGTTGCCTCTCTTAGCTGAGGTCCGAGAATTGCGCTCCTGGGGTTGACTCAAGGTTAATGGGTCCAGCCAGCGTCATCTTACAGGCAAACTGAAGACAGAAAGCTGGTTCTCCGCATTCCTCGAGATAAGGAAAACAAAGAGTGACCAAACATCTGCTAAATGCCAGATGCCGTTCCAGTCACTTCAGATGTGATAAGGATTTACGTGTAAAAACACTGAGCTCAGAGAGGTTAAGTCACTGGCCCAAGGACACACGGCTAGAAAGCAAAGAGGCTGACCCTCTGACCGAATCTATGTGTGCGCTAAGCCGGGGTTTCTCAAACAGTTCATTAGTGAACCCCGGAAGGAGCCTCTGTGGACAATTTTTCCCAAATGGCTCCACCCCATGAAATGTTAACAACCCAGATTACCATGACATTAAATAGCTGTGTCTTTTCAAAGTTTTATTATTGATTATTTTAGAGAACGTGAGGGGAAAGGAGGCAAAGAGAAACATTGATCTGTTGTTCCCCTTATTGATACATTCATTGATTGATTGCTTCTTGCAAGTGCCCTGACCAGAGATCAAACCCTCAGCTTTGTCAAATCAGGACGACGCTCTAACCAACTGAGCTACTCAACCAGGGCTTGTTCTTTTTTTTCTCTTTTTTTTCTTTCTTTTGGTTTTTAAATTTATTGGGGTAACGCGAGTCAATAAATTATGTAGGTTTCAGGTCTACAATTCTATAATACATTATCTGTATATTGTATTTACCCTGTGTTCACCACCGCTTGGGTGACTTTATAAGTGTGCTGTATGGATGTCTGTGCTTTATAGATAAACAGAGTAAAGTTTTCGCCCCCCGGCCCGCCCCCAGGGAACTTCTCCAAACTGGCTCCCTCAGCAAGGACTCCTGCCTGCACTGCTGGTGTTCAGGTGGCTTAAAGGGGAGCAGGGTGAGGATATTGGGGTTCCATGTCCCTGTGAAGATACGCACCACATCCTACCAGCATACTGAAGCATTTCTGTTCAGAAAATGGGATTTGTCCCTAACACCAGCCATGCGTCATTTCTGAGTCTGCTCCTTGGTTGAAACACCACATGTCTTGAGATTTCAGTGCGATGGTGGGGGACCTTCTCAAACAAAAAGTGGACATTTTAGGGAAGGAGTGAACCATGGGGAAGCATCAGAACCCCTGCGCCTCAACCCCTCCCCCCATGGAGTGCGGGAGCTATCGCCCACCTCCTGCGTGCAGTTCACTGACCCCAGGAGCTCTGTCTGAAGTGGTCTTCAAGGGCCTCCAGGGGGGTGGGCAGGTCGGCACAGGGGCCCGTTGGAGCCCCCAGCGAGGACAACGGCCCTGCATTCTTACCCGTTTCCACCCGGCCTCTCTTCTGCCTCTCGGACAACGGACGGAAAACAAGGCCCCCATTGCCAGGCTCTGCCATTGTGATGCCGGCTTCTGCGGCCTCCCCCCAGTGAGCAGGATCTGCCCCCGCCCCTGCTCCTGGCACTTCCTCCCACTCCTATTGACTGTGGGCACTTCCAGAAAGGATGGATTGTTCTCCAGCCGCCCGGCAGCCCAGCGCAGGGTCCCAGCCCGGGACAGAGAGGGTGTGGAGTCAAGGAAGCACCCACCACCCCGAAGGCGGAAAACTCATTAAACCTCCTGCCAAAGACGCCCCCGAGTGCGGGCGCCAGCGCCGGCATCCAACAACAAAGCGGATCCTGGCATTCCTGCCGAGGGAGGGGACCTCCGCAGTCCCGTCTGCGCTCGTAAAGTGAACTCTGCCCCAGAAAGGAAATGGGACGGGGGTGGTTTTGAAGTCCAGAGGAAAGAGCAGATGAGGTTATGGGTTTCCTATACATGTGTGCCTTCCTTTTTTTCCCTCAGGAGCCACACGGCCTTCGGCCAATTAGACATGGTACCTCCAGTGGTTGGGCACGAAATGTAAGGAAGCTTCTAGGAGAAGCTAAGTGAAGTGGGGAAGACACTCGCCCTTGAGTCTTCCTATGATACTGTTGCCAAGGGCCTTGGGAATGCCCCTGGTCTGATGTACCCTGGTCGCAGTGATGAAAGTTGAGGATCCAAGGAAGGGAAGGGACTTGCCCGATGCTCCCTCTGGGTACTGGACACACGGTAGGCCGTGGAGCCCTAACGGACAACGCCTGTCCTCACCAGCAGGTCTCCCGTGCTGGAAGCTCTCCATCGCAGTCACACCTCCCGGGGAGGGCCGACGGGTCCTCTGGGGACACCCCGTAGGTGACACACAGGGATGCAGAGTAGGCCGATGCTCTGGAACTCGAAGCCACTTGTTACCTGCATGGGTTTGGACAATCATTCTTTCCCTTCCAATTTTTTTTTAAGATTTTATTTATTTATCTTTAGAGGGGAAGGGAAGGAGAGAGGGAGAGAAATATCAATGTATGGTTGCCTCTTGTGTGTCCCCTGCTGGGAACTGGCCCGCAACCCAGGCATGTGCCCTGACTGGGAATCGAACCGCAGTTGTTTGGTTTGCAGGCCCGTGCTCAATCCACTGAGCTACACCAGCCAGGGCCCCTTCCAATTTTTCATCTCCCCACCTAGAAAAGAGAACTGCCCTGCCTCGCTCACAGGCCATTGGAAAGAGGAATGATGATGTTCTATGGCAAGCACACCCAACACTTAGCGTGTTAGTTCTCTAAGGGCTGTCAAAACGAAGGACCACAGACCCAATGGCTTCAACAATAGAAACGTATTGTCTCATAGCTTTGAAGGCAAGAAGTCCAAGGTCAAGGAGGTGGCAGGGTTGGTTTCTTCTGAGGCCTCTTTTCTTGGCGAATAAACGTTCATCTTCTCCCAGTGTCTTCACACAGTCGTTCCTCTGTGGGTCTGCGTCCCAATCCCCTCTTCTTACAAGGACACCAGTCACCGTGGAATGAGGCCCACCCTAATGATTTCATCCCAACTTCATCACCTCTTTAAAAGTCCTGTCTCCAAATGCAGTCACAGGTAAGGTCCTTGGGTTTTGAGCTTCAGCGTAGGAAGTGTAGGGGGGACGCAATTTAGCTGAAAACATCTAGAAATAAGCACAATTTAATGATTCTTGAGATCCCTTCACATAATGCTGTCTTCCAGAGATGCGATAGTGCTTCTGGAATGTTATCAGAAAAGGGCAAATTCCATCCTCAAAATGTGACTCTTCTAGAACAAGGAATGACAGGCTGCAGCCCGTGAGCCAAAAGCAGCCCATAGCCTGGTTCCTGTCTGTCTGTTTGTTTTGTGTGTGTTGTGGCCTTTGAGCTCAGAATGGTCCTTACCTTTTTTTTTCTTAATGGTTGGAAAAAGTCAAAAGAAGAATACTATCTCATAACATCTTTAAAAAATGAAAATAAAAACAAGCATCTGAGAAGGGATCCTTTAGCTTCACCAGGGGTTTATGGCTCAAAAAGGTTAAGAGGTTAAGGTGAGAAGGCCTGGGTGCGATAGGCGACTCCTCGGTTTTTCCTGGGAACCTGCAGGCCACCTGAGGGCTGATCCGTAAACATGCGTCTGCTCATCCCCGGGTCAGCCCCAACTTGGCCTTCATGCCGCAGCCCTAGTGACACTTCCCTGAGGAAACTTTCCTACATTATCCTGAAATGTCCAAGTTACTCTCGGATTCCTGATGGACACATTTGTCACTGGCAGGTTTGTGAATCGGTGTCGAAGGCCGTCTTTTACGTGAAATTTCATTTTCTTCTTTCAGAGAAGTTCTCACAATAGGTGAGTTTATATTTGTGCGTGTGTGTTCTTGCTTAGGGACTGTCTTTTCCCATAGAATTCTGTGAGAACAGAGATGTATATATCTGTTTTGGGCATCTCTGTATTCCTAACACATAGCCATAATGCCTGACACAGAGGAGGGGTTCAGGAGGCAGCTGTTAGATGGGTGGGTGGGTGGATGGATGGAGGGATGGAGGGATGGAGGGATGGAGGGATAGACACATATCAGCCAATGATACAGAAAATGCAGAGGCGGAGGTGCTCAGTTTTTGGCGGAGGGAGAATGGAGAATGCACTCAGGGAGACCATCCTGCCTTTCCGGTGTGACTCACATGTCTAGGTAGAGACACCAGGGAGGTCCGTGGACCTGGAGCTCGCAAGAAAGATTTTCCCCGGAGAAGCATCAAGTCTGAAACGGCCAACATGTTGAGGATGAGGGAGTTCTGGGAACGAGTAGAACA
>PVKM010026091.1:0-19553 GCA_004027735.1 Carollia perspicillata | reverse complement strand
CCTGCACCCGTCTACATTCCCACCAACAGTGCAAAAAGGGTTTCCTTTTCTCCACAACCTTACCAGCATTTGTTGTTTGCTGATTATTTACAATAGCCATTCTGACAGGTATGAGATGATATCTCATTATGGTTTTAATTTGCATTTCTGTGATGATTAGTGACGTTGAGCATCTTTTCATATGTCTATGGACCATCCTCTTTGTGAAGCATCTAGTCAGACCTTTTGCCCATTTTTTAATTGGGTTGTTTGTTTTTTGGTGTTGGGTTGTTTTTTTTTTGTTTGTTTGTTTTTGTTTTTCAGTACAGTTTTCTGTCTTTTACTCCCATCCCAGACTACCCCCCAGTGCTCCCCACCTCCCTCCCCTTGGTGTTGGGTTTTGTAAGTTCTTTATAAATTTTAGATATTAATCCCTTATGAGATGTATCAGTGACTATGTTCTCCCATTCTGTTGGTTGTCTTTTTATGTTGTTGATGATTTCCTTTGCTGTGCAACAACTTTTTAGTTTGATGTAGTTCCATAAAGAGGTCCCTTTAATATTTCTTACAATGCTGGTTTGGTGGTAATGAACTCCTTTCTTTTCTTTTGTTTGGCAAACTAGAAATGCAGAGGAACCATTCAAAATGATAAAAGGGCCAATTATGTCTTTTTTCATCAAAAAGACATAATTTTAATACATATGAACCTGATAACAAATTTCAAATTACATGCAACTAGTCAATCAGAAAACAACATCATCTATACCTGCTGTTTTAATTAAAAAGGAAAATAATATAGAGCTATTTACAAGGTCATTTTTATCACCATAGGTCTATTGAGTAAGTAAACCATCCAAAGGCAAGATTGAGGTGACAGGAAAATAGTTTAACAGTTTTGTCTTTGACCTCAAGGAACTCACAATGAGTTGAAATACAGAACACCCCCACACACAGATTAAAAGATTAAAACATGTCTTGTGAATTTTTCCTTAAACTTCTGCCTTTCAATTTTTGAATCAAATAAATTGTTAAGCTCTTGTCGCAACAGTTTTCCCTCCTGAAGTATTCATGTTTGGCCTTACAAACATCATTGTAGCTGCTTAGTCATTTCTGCTATGCCCACGTGGCTCATAACCACCCTCCTAGGCTCAGCTAGTACCTACAGAACTGGGAACGTGATAGATGATCATTGTTAATATTGCATAAAACCAGAGGCCTACTTTTGGTTCCACTAAAGCCTGCAATGAGCTCTTGCAGACTGCCTACTTTCTACTCATTCTCAGAGCAAAAACTGAGCCATTAGGGCACTCACGTTAGGAGAATACTTTTAAAAAATATTAGTTCTCAGGGTGATTCACATTTATTATAGTTAATTAAACCAGTATGGTTAATTAAGATGAGAAAGGAGCCACTCAAGTCATTCTCAAATATCTATCTTTTATGCACAATTTAATCTTTTAGAATTCAGTCATATCTCCCAAGGAAGCTGACTGGAGGTAATGTTGGGGTTAGAATGGATTACCCCTAACAGAGCCATTTTGTAAATCCAAGTTCAGCTAACAGGAACGGCTTTTTGTTGCCTTTTAATAAATGGTTAAATATTTTTATGATGCTTTTTCCAAGAAAGATTAAAGTAGCTTACTAACAAACCTTCTGAGGATCTTAGCTAGTTCCAGAAAGGGAGCCTGGAAGATATGTCTTTTCTAATCTTGCCTGATAGTGTGACCTTGTCTTGGAAGCTTGCTCCCATGTCTGTGGAAAGACTATGGGCCTTGGAGTCACATAAATTGGAATACAGTCCCACCCTTTTCCCTGACAACCTTTGTGTCTCAGTCAGTCATGAAACACCATTGAACAGTATTTTCTTCATCTGTAATATACCTCACTCACACATATACACATCACAAATATTAGTTCTCTCCTTTGTGCTCTCTTCACACCTCTATTAGAGGCCTTACTGCTTAATCCCGTGACATGGCCATGTGTATTAGATCTTTTAAGATCTGGAAAGTGAGTCACTGTTCTTATTGTTAGAAATCTACTTGTCTGCTTCCCTTTCTCTGAAGATGTCCTTAGTCCTGGCACAGTATCTGCCATGGAGGAGACGTCAATATATTGTTGTTAAATAAAGCCCTCACTCTTTTCAGAAATACACAACAAGCTCTCCATTGCCTTCTTTAGAGAAAAACAAAAACAAAACAAAACAAAACATAAAACAACTCAATCCAGTTCCTCTGGCAGGCCCCTCAACAGCACTGGCCCTCTCGGGGGCAGAGGCCACAGCACTCTGATGGGCACAGGATGTTTCAGTTCTAGCTCCTCCACCTGGGAGCGTGGTGACCTTCAGCCGTCAAATGAGGAAATGTGTGGATACTAGCTAGGTGAGGCCTGGCTCACAGGAAAGACACAGGACATTTTGTCTCTGAGCTGTCCCCTGCTTTTACCCAGATTACACTCATATCTAACAGTGACCCCTGGACAGATGCCACCTGATCCAACCCTGGTCCATCACCCAGTCATTTTACATGACTCTCAGATTTGTTTCCTCCATACTTCATTGCTGTTGTTACTTTGGTATGGAAACAAAGTGTGGTAATTGCAGGGGTGGTTTTCGGGAGGTCCTGGCTATTCCAACAGCAGTGCAGTGCAGTGAATGAAAAAGGACATTTCCTACCTTCCTTTCATTTTTGTTCCTTAAGAGAAAGTGAATTAAAGAGGTGGTCTGGGGAGATCCCCATCTCTGAAATTGCTGGGATACAGGGTATGACATTGGCTCAGAGATAAATTGACTATTGTCTGCTTTTTGAGACACCACTGTCTGGGACTTCTGAATATATATTTGATTTGTAATAAGCTGGCTGATCGCTGGTCCCAAATCAAAGTGGTTGTGAATATTTTGAGGATTAGTGTTCAACAGTTGCAAGTTTTAAAATAGATCAAATTCCTGCATTCCTTGTTCTAGTATTTCATGGTAGAAAACTCACAGAAAGCAATACACAAATGGGGTAGGGAGGTGGGAAATGGAGACAACTGTACTTGAACAACAATTTAAAAAATAGAAACAGACAAAAGGGAACATGAACCGGTTTGTATGTCTTACTTAATAAGATTCCTCTAATACTGAACTCACATATTTGCAGCAACTCAGTGTCTCCATTCTTCCCTTCCTCTCTCTCTTACCTTTCTTCCTTCTCTCTGCTATTGCCTAAAACATAAAAATGAATAAGAGGAAAACGTGAAGACTTATAAACCTGAATGTGGCCTTTGGACTATGTGAGAAGGATGGAGTTTGGGAAAATGGAACAGTGTTTATGACACCCCACTGGCTCCAAAAGTGATGTTTCTAAACTCACACTGTGAGGAGAATGACTGATAGGAATTAGTGTACTATCTCTCCCAGAGGTATATTCAGAGGTAAAAATAAACCTTAATTAAAATATTGTAACTTAAAATGTTTTAAAAAACAAAGCATAGACACTGGTTACAAACAGAGGATCTACATAGTCATTTGTGAAATAAATATTTTGGGTTGGCCAAAAAGTCCATATGGTTTTTTTTTCCCATGAAATAAAAGACATATTATTTATTTTCACCAATAACTTTATTGATTTGGATATTTTGAGTGTGTCAGCTATCTCCTGTGTGGTAGAATGATGATTGTTTGCAATTAATGTCTCGATTTGATCACTATCAACTTCAACTAGTCTACCTGACTGTTCAATCACTCACAGCACCTTCTCCATTCACTGCACAATTTTTTTCTTTTTGTTTCAGTTGTACTTTTATATTTCTTGAAATAATAAAGCACAATATGCCAAAAATGTTGCCTATTTTCTTCTATCTTCACAGTTAAAATGGCTACACAAAAAATCACCAATTTTGATAAGTTTTTTATAAGCATGCTGATATGGCAGCTGTCAAAATAAAATCTAACAGAATTGTTTCTGAAAGAAATTAAAGACAACTAACTGCTACTACAGCCATCTTAGGGGAAAAAACAAACTTTTTGGCCAACACAATAGTATAGACTCTTGCTAGCAAAGCATTGTATATGTGCTGCTTGTATAGAGGGCCAGAGTTCCTCCTGGGACAGTCCCCACCATTCAGAGAGCCATCCAATGATATCTTTGTAATATCAGGGCACATGGATTCTGTTTTCTCAGAGAAACAATGCAATATCCCACGGTTCTGGGTAATTAACATTTGGACAAAATGTCTAGCCTTCAGGAACCCTGAGCTTCTGGGCAGAATACAGAAACATTGGGACAAAATAATTTATACCAAACATGGAGTCCCAAGGAATATTGACTCAGAAAGGGCTCAAAATATAAGAAACAGCCTCTGATGTGCTAAGACTGCAAAGAGAAAGAACCAGTTTAGCTGGTTGGCCATGCTGAAAAGGCCAGGACTGTATGCAGAAATAAAAGGAAAAGTTAACTTATATCTGCCATTTCCACCTTTCCCACTGTACCTGGCCATTTATACATTTTACTTCACTTAATTCTCTTAACTACCTCAGAGGTAGGTGCTATTATTACCCCTGTTTTATAGCTGAGGAAATAATACCCAGAGTAAGTGAAGGGACTAAGACACAAATCCATCTTCCTATTGCCTTCTCTCTCTACTCCTTTGATTGTTAAGTTGAACTGATGCCCAGCTAAGAAGGAATGAGTATGAAGGAAGATGTCTGCCTGTGCTGTCGTGGGGAGGGGGTGGCTGGGCAGAGGCTGGGCAGGGGCAGATCCTAAACAATTGATAGTGCCCAGTGTCGCATGTCATGTGCATAAGCAGGATGCTACATGGGCAAGAACGAGGCCACAGAATCCGATGTTTCTGGAAGGCAGCCAGAGGGAGGATAAGGTGCCCCAAGTGGAGGAAATGGTTATGGCAGGTCTCAGAGGCAAAAGAAATTCCAGGGTTTACAAGAAGTTCAGTTCTGCTGGAGGACAGAATGCAGGGTGGGGTTGAGAGGAGCCCACCCAGGTCTTGCTGGGCTTGTTGAGATGAGCTTTGCATTGTTCCAGAGGCAACACAGAATAAGTGAAGAGCGTTAAGAAGTGAAACTTTTTAAAACAGTGTTTCAGGCAAAATGAGTGCTGGAATTTTGGCTTGGGTGAGATGGGCATGGGTGTCACACACGCAGAGAAAACACAGGTGTACTGTGTTTATTATTTGACATGTGAGCTCTCCTGGTAATGTCCAGAGTGGCACTGAACTTGAAGTCTCCTGTTTTCCCACACAGTGTCTTACTGAAAATTCTCATCACATTAAATATTTGAGGGGCCAATATCATCTAACTGTTTCTGGAAAGTTAAAAAAAAATCCCTGATCATATTTTGTGCTTAAGATGCAATTTAAATTTCATTCTTTCCTTTCTAGACTGAATACAGAGTTAACTAGCTGAAGTCTAATGAACTTTTTGTCGAAGGCAGTGAGTTACCCCTTGAGCCTGCTCAATGACTGCCATCTATGGCTCAACTCTGTGAAGTTGATGCGATCTGCACTTCTGCTCACTAAGAGTTTCACTTTTATTTTCGAATTTCCACTAACTTTTCCAAAATAATAAAGGGAAATAATGAAATAGAGAGGAATTTTGTGACTGCCTCATAACTTGCCTTTAGCTCCTAGGTAGGTGGCTACTTCTTCTGGGGAGTTCATCCCAAGTTACCTGTGAGTTGAGTGCTCTTTCATGCATTCACATAGAACAGCCCCCATGCTGTCCCTGCGCTGTATCCTCACGCTTTACTGCAACTGCTCGTTCAGTGCATTAAAGATTACCTTTCTGTCAAGGCAGGAACCCAGAAACCCAATCTGTTGGATTTGATTTCAAATGATATCACAATGTCCATTGTGATATCTCAGTCCATTTGGTCGGCTATAACAAAATATCACAGGCTGGGTGGCTTCTTCTTGATTGCAAGACTTGGCAGAGTTCAATCTGTTTGGAATGAATAACTCCTCGACTCCTTGAGGTACGTATCATCGTGCCCATTTCTAAGATGAGAAGATAAATTCAGATAGGTTATTTGTTGAAGGTCAAATACTGGTAAATGTTTGGAATCAGGCCTGAACCCAGCCCCTCTTAACCTTAAGAGTCAATACTGTAACCGTCCTTATTACCTTTGACTACCAGTGACTGCTTTGATGAGTAATTTTTAACTAATTTGACTCTACCTTAAAACAACCAAACAAAACAATCCCACCAGTGTAAGGTGCATTTGTGGCAAGTTCAGCATCCTCTGCTGGACGCCTGTGGTGTTTACATGAGGCAATATTGATGACTCCTGGGAACAGTCCCACTGAATCTCTGCACTGGAGCTCACTGCTTCAGCCCGTGACCTAGATGCTAAGTGACAGCACTGAGAAGGTACAACAGGTAGCATGGTCCACGGGCAGGCCCAATAAAGGATGTGGGGGCATTTAGTAATTCTCCTAAGTCAGGGGAATTAGAAAAGAGAGTAGGAGTTAACTAGGAAGGGCTGTGGCTCAGGCTTTCCATGTGGCTCACACCTTCATCTGCTTTAGTCTTTGTTCCAATAGGCCCCTCTAAAGGAAGCTGTCCCTGATCATCCCACTGCACCTTAGCATTCACTGTTCCCTTCCCTGCTTTGTTCTTCATCACGCTTGTCTCCAGCTAATTGATTCATTTTGCTGAAGATATTTGTTTTGTTTATTCAGTTCTTCCCACTTAAAGTGTAAGTTCACTAGAGTAAGGGCATGCATCTGTTTTGTTCTCTGCCATTCCTCCACTGCCTGGAACAGTGCCTGAGACACAGTGGGCCCTCAGTAAATATTTACTAACTGAGCTATGTCATCGCACTGTCAGTAATACCTAGAGAGCCACCCATAAGTAAAAGGGCGTTGACAGTAACACTAATGAGTAAGAGGGTGACTCCTTTCTGCCTGGAGGGTGAGAAAATCTGTTGGATTTCATTTCAAATGATATCACAATGTCTCAGTCCATTTGGTCTGCTGTAACAAAATATCACAGGCTGGGTGGCTTACAAACAACAGAAATTTGTTTCTCACAGTTGGAGGCAAGAAGTCTGAGCTCAAGGTACTGGCAGGTTCGGTGTCTGGCCAGGGAGAGTTTCTGACTTATAGATGGCCATCTTTTTCCTACAACCTCACATGGCAGAAGGCACAAGAGGTATTCTTTGGGCTTCTCTTAAAAGGTCACTAATAACATTAACCACTCTCTAAAGGCCCTGTCTCCTAATCCCATCATCTGGGGGGTTGGGATCTGAAGATATGAATTTTGCGGGAGATGTATTCAAATCATAACACCCAGAAAGAGTTTTCTGACATACTATCCAAGACCTGTGAACAAAAGGCAAGCTAATGGTTTGAGATCTTTGCTTTCATCACAAAGAAAACCCAGTTAGAGTGGCTATAGGGCACCTGTACACCCCTGTTTGTACAGTCTGTTCTGCCCATTTGCCTAATTTCCAAAGAGTGCTGTAGAAAATTTCCTTGAAAAAGTTAAAATAATACAATTTCAAATATTTAAAAGACTAACACTATGCTATGTAGATAATTGGATTATTTAATATTCTAAACAGTGAAGCTTTTTTGGTACTTTTGATATGTTGTGGATCAAAAATTCCCTGGCCAGGGGAGGGACACCAGATGTTATTTAAGATTTGTACTGAGGCTGGATAATCTTGACTACATTTTTAATTTCACTCATAGGGTTAGGGAGGTGGACTAGATAGATTTTAGAATGGGCTTCGATTTCCAAACTTGCATGAGTCAGCAAGTCTGTACAAAATGGATTTTTGGGGTTCTTTGTGTTCCCCTTTGGTAACTGTGCTGCCTTGTGGGTAGTGTGGTTTAGTGGATAGATGACCAGCCTCAAAAGTAATATGTTTCTTGATTTATACTCTTCATCTGACATGCTTTCCTCTGACAGACAGTTTAGGTAATTACTTCAAAATCTTAGGCAAGTGTGCCTTCCAATGAGCTGGGGAGGATACACTATTTTGTTATGGTTGAGAAGAAAGATTTGTGTTGCTGCAATGTCTCTTAAAAGATCTCAGCTGAGCTTTTTTTCTCAGGCGAAACAGCATCTGGAAGTTCTTTTTCTCCTTTGAGATAGAAGTCACACCTCTCTGCTTGTTAGAACCAGCTCAGTTGCTCAAAAATAAATTCCAAGAGTTGCTGTCAGTGCCATCTTAATAAGGAGAAGACATTTGCCTTTGTTCCTGGATGCTGTGAAGTTGAGTTGAATTGCAATTCAAATATATAATTCAAGAATGACACCCTCGGGAGCAGAAGAGCAGGAAGTGGTGCAGCCCAACAACATTCCCTCCTTCTACCAGTTCTCCAGGTGTTCTGTTGAGCAGGGTGTTCATTTTCTTGTGCAAGTCGTGTGGAAAGTACATGAGTGTCGGCAGGAAAGGGTCTGCACAGAGCTGGTTCACTCAAGAGTACCTGTGCCTGTGGTAAGCTATATTGTTAAAAAAGGAATAGATTATAATTTCCTTTGTTACTAAATTTTATAGATGCAGATGAGATGCAACTCTAGACATGATTTGTCTGTTGGTACAGCTATTGAAACTTGCTTTCTATCCACAGTCCTGAATAGACATTTATACCCTAAGAACAAGTAAAACACTCATTTCTCAAATTAGGTAATTAACCACAAACACAAAACAGAGCAAAATAGACACCATCATTTCCCAGCCCCCCAGAAGCTGAATACTGTTTCCCTGGGAGGCCTCTGTCACTTTGTGCCTGGGATGAATCACAGTCTTCTCCAGCCAGGTCTCTGGGCTGGACAGTGAGGGCCCTGGAGCACTCTGGAGGAAAAGCCACTCCAAGCTCTTCACCTTCACTGCTACTTTATTCTTAGCAGGTAATAAGAATGGGGACTGGACACTGTTTTATGTGCTTTACATATTTTCTCATTTGTTCTTCACAATTATTATAGGGTAGGGGTTGGACACTATGATTTTACAACAAGGAAACTGAGTAAAACAACTCTCAAGGTTAAGAAGCTAGAATTGTAATCCAGGATCTCAGATTCAAGAGCTTGGCTACTTTACCTTCATATACTAGGCTGCCTCTCATAATTATGTTCACAAATGCAGATGTTTCTAACATTTCTTCTTTGGATACAGACTTTATTCAAATTGAGTCTTGGCTAAAGCACAAAAAAATGCAGATAGAAATGGAGATGTGTGACTGAAGTAGACTGGGAGTGGCTCAGATCTGAAGCCTTGATTCTTTCCTCCCCTTTAAATAACTCTCTAGTTCCCAGGACTCCTAGGGACATAGTCCTCTTGTGATTTGATCCTCATCAGCCTCAGTTTTTCTTCCCTCTATAAAACATGCAACATCTGACTATTTAGTCGGGGGCACTGACCTCTTTTCCTTGTCAAACAAAAAAATGACAACAGCCAACACAACAGTAATTGTCCAGTGTGAACACCCTGTTTCGAACCATAAATATATAGGTCATATAATAGAGTTCCATCTTACTGGTTGCATTGCAAAATAATTCGTGATACCAGAAATCCTTATATGCAAATATAGGCACCTGATTTTTTTAAAGTCACTTTGGAGCAAAAAGGGTAGGTAATTACTACTATTATTTGTTTTTGTAAATCAATCAAAATCATACTTATTTTTTGTCAAATCGGTAAAACATACAATTTTTGTTGTGCTGCAGAATTTTAGTAATTAGTTTATGTGTGCTATGAGATGCAAAATGTTGAAAATTGCTGGTCGAGTAGATCAGCATTGTTAAAAAGTCAATCCTTATTATTCATGGATTCTGTATTTACAAATTCACCGACTTGCTAAAATATATTTGTAACCCCTAAATCAATACTCTGAGTTTTTATAGTCATTTTTGGACACACAGAACATTTAATGTTTGAGTCACCTTATGCCATGTTCAAGAAAATACACTGGCATTTGTGCTACCTGTCACATACTGAACCCAATAAGCAGAGAAGGGATTGAATTTTTATGGATGCTTTATTCAGATGGCCAGCAATCTGAGAAGATGGTGGGTTCATAACCTAACAAACCATCTTACATTTTCTTTCCAAGACAGCCTTTTTATAACAGAGAACAAAGTGCGATGAAGGTTTTTGAAATTCAGGGAAAATTAGATTAAAAAAAAAAAACTACAGTATTTTTGCTCTGGAAAGTTAGTTGTTCCCTGGGGCAGGTACTTGTTTGTCTCTCCCTGGAACACTTGGCCTGGATGCCTCCACTTGTCCCCCAGGCAGTAATCTTTAGCTGTCCCAGGAGGTTGGCTGTCTCTCCAGGGAGTGGTGGGCCTTATATGCAGTTCCTGAAACAATAGCTTTAACACATGCATTACCTACAATGCTTATAACTATTTACCTTAAACTAAAATTTTCCAACTCTTGAGTCCCCTATCATGAGGACAAGAGCCTTTTGGGTTATAATGAATCATGCTTCATAGAAAAGACAGGATTTGAAATTTTAGTGTTTCTTTAACAAGCAAAGTGGTATGGAATTGTTTTCAAGGAGAAAACACCTTTATTTCATAAAGAATTTACTTGGCTAGTTAACAAAACTGTTCTTTCTTGGGCTAAATGTAATCACTTCTATTATATATCCTGAAGCCCCTGTCTCTCCTGGCTGAGACATGTGAGCGCTGCCAGGGGCCTGGAATGTCCCAGGAGGGTAAGAATAGCCCACAATGAGAGATGACTCCTGCTGTCTTCTGGTCACTGCAGTTGTCAGGAACTCTGCCTTAGAGGTGAACAGCTCAGAGGCGTCTCAATTTGGAGACAGAAAAACTGACCTCTTGCTCCTGGGCTCAATTCTTTCCTTTTATATTTCCAGCTCTCTTTTTTAAGCCTCTTGTAGCTAACATACATTTATTCCTGCAAAGATTTCCCACCTCCTTGGACATCACAGGCTTCTGATTATCTCCAGCAGCCTTGAGTCTGCGACATTTTGGAAGCATGGACTGTTGGGACTTGCTAGGGTTCCTCATTATCACGTTAAACTGCAATGTGACCATTGTGGGTGAGTACAAGAAATACCCCCAAAGCTCTTATTTTGTTTTTGTTTTTTAAAGATTTTAGTTATTTAGAGAGAAGGGAAGGATGGGAGAAAGAGAGGGAGAAATATATCAACGTGTAGTTAGTTGCCTTTCTCGCCCCACTACTAGGGACCTGGCCCACAACCCAGGCATCTGCTGTAGACCAGAAATTGAACCAATGACCCTTTGGTTCACAGGCCGGCACGCAACCCACTGAGCCACACCAGCCAGGGATAGTTTTTTTTTTTTTTAATTGGTTTGCGTTGTCTACCCCCAAGACAAAGGCCTATGAACTACTGGAGCAAAGAGTGCTATGGGTTCAAGCTTTTGATTGTGCCACAGTTCCAACAATCATTTAAGGAAGTCTGGGTGTGAGTGTTGTTTCTCTCCTTGGGCCTCTTCTTGCTGACATTCTGGTGCTGTGTCTAAAGAATGAAGCAGGTGGAAGGAATGTTTTTGTGTAACTCTTTCCTGGTTGCCTTACCATAAAAAGAAACAATATAGTAAAAGTAAAAGAGAAATCAATGCCTCAGTTATACTTTCTTTGTGTTCATCTTTTTAGAGTTTAATCTTGAAGCTTAATTTGTAAAGATTAGCAATTTCTCTTGTGCTTTAAACCAAATCCCATTTTAGTTTAGTTATTTTTTTAACAACGAAAGTGATAAGGATTTCTGAGTTTAGTGCAGGTAAGGCAATTTTTTAGAGAAGTATGGGTGTCCTAGAAAAATAAATTGAGATAAGGATTAGTCATTGATATTTTCTTACTCATTATTTTGTAGAACTTAAACAAAATCAACTTGGTCTTTAAAAGTTTGAGTCAATAATCTCATCACATAATAATATTCTTTAATTGCTTTCATTTATAATAGAGTTTTGTTTTTCTGCTCTTAGGTGATGTTTTCTCTCTTATCACATAACAAAATATTTACAAATTATTTTGTCCAGGTCTTAAACATGTTCCAAAATAGTTGACTCATGATATGAAAAGAAGACTTTCGAAGTTATTTTGAACCCCAGCTTGGCCATATGTATTCATGATAAGCTGAAAAAAGACAAAGTTCATTGACTCATAAAATTGAAATAAGGGAAAAGGAATTCTGAATTACTGAAAAATCTGAAAAATTGAATGTTCTTAAAGAAATTTGATTGCAAAAGCCACAAAGCAACATTACATATAAGCCCTGCTATTACGTGATGTTCTTTTGAACCATTATCATAAATAAAGACTTAGCTGAAATTAACTATTGTATTATACAGTTGTTATACTGTATAACAGTTGTTGTACACAGTAACAAGAATGCATTAACATTCTTTAAGAAGCTTAATCTCCTAAACTTCTGTTCTAAATCTTTCAGCCCAGGAGACATTAACAAAAGTCTGAACTAGCAGAGTCAAATATTTTTAGTATTTATGCTTCTTTAAAATCTATTCATCTCAAAAGCACTTTATAAACAAGTAGTTCAAACAGTGTCTGATACGTAAGTGCTCGATAAATATTTGTGACATGTGCTAACTCACTGATACTATTGCTGTGACTGAAATACATGATTGTGTATCTCACATTTCACCCTCAGTCCCAGTACACATGTGAACATTGTTGTTAGGAAGAAGTGTGTTTGCATGGTGGTGCCCACCCTACCTCCTCTTTTTCAGGGAAGATTTGGCTTATCTTCATGATCCTCCTGAGGATGGTGGTCATCATTGTGGCGGGGTCCCCTGTCTACCAGGATGAGCAGGAGAGGTTTGTGTGCAACACCCTGCAGCCAGGGTGCGCCAATGTCTGTTATGACATATTCTCCCCAGTATCCCACCTGCGCTTCTGGCTAGTCCAAAGTGTGTCTGCCCTCCTCCCTTCCGCGGTTTTCAGTGTTTATGTCCTGCACAAAGCATCCGAGCTCACTGTCTGGGGCCCCTGCCGTCCAGGCGGCCGTCCCGGGGATCAGGATCCTGCTGACCTGAGCGCTGAGGATCGGCACTGCTCTCTGCCCTGCAAGGAGGGGCGCAGCCTGGTGGTGCCAGATTTCTCCTTGGGCTATATTGTGCAGCTCTGTCTGCGGACCCTGGCAGAAATAGCTTTCGGGGCCCTGCATTACTTCCTCTTTGGATTCTCGGTCCCGAACAGGTTCTCCTGCGCCCACGTGTCCTGCTCTGGCGCGGTGGACTGCTACGTCTCTCGGCCCACGGAGAAGTCCGCCCTGATGCTCTTCCTCTGGGTACTCAGCGCTCTCTCCGTGCTGCTCAGCGTGACAGACTTGCTCTGCAGTCTGCGCAGGAGAACGCGCAGGTGGCCGGGCCCAGCTGGGGGCCGCCAGGGGTCCGGGGAGGAAAGTGTGGCTCTCGAACACCCTGGTCAGTGGACCGCAGGGCACGGTGCCCACAGCCCCGGTAGTCAGTCTGCTGTGTCAGGGCGGGTGGCGCTTCCAGATGAGGATGAGAATGAGAGGCTATCCTTAGCTAACGACAAGCTGCCCAGGGCTTGCACAGAGCCTGGGGGCAGACCCCGCAAAGAGGACCCTCAGAAGCCCCAAAGCGAGCATCCCTTAATGCCCGGCAGTCTGCTAGCACGGCCCCGCCCATCCATTCAGCAGCAACGCCCCGCCCTCCGGGCTGGCGCTGGGAGCGCCCCGCTCCCGGCGACCGGAAGGTCTGAGTGGGTGTGAAGAGGGCAGCTGGGCAGTGCGGTGACTGAGAGAAGACGCGGACCCGAAGGTGCAGCATCACTTTGGCACATGGGAAACCTTAAAGTTCCTGGAGAATATCGACAGTCAAGAAGGCCATCTGGCCTGCCACAGGTGGCTTCAGACTGAAAGCTACAATGATTAATTGAAGAGGATCAGGTTACTTACCTTACGCTCTTAACTGGCCTATTGTCTTATTCTTTACCGTGGTATGTGCTTTGTGTAAAGCATGTACCTTACGTTAGTAGAACTCATTACTGTTCTAATGTTTTCTGGTGAATAATTATGAGGGTTCTTTTTGTTTTTTCTGCTTTGATAAAACAGGTATCTTGTGCATGTAATCAATAGAGTCAATAGAGAGGCATTAGTTTAACTTTTCCAAACCCCTTTAATAAAATTAATGCTGATTGTGATATCCCACTTCATACTTCATTGTATTGTAGGACAAATGACAAGTGCAGAAAATACAACTGGTAAACATTTGGGGTCTTTGGGGCATCTTTGATGATTATTGCATTCAGGTGGAAGGTGCACAGGCTGTGGGTGGACCCTGACTTGTTTGTTGTTTCTGTGTCTCTGAGTAGTTGTCTTCACTGAGGAAAGGGAGGCGAGTGGCCCTAGAAGTGTCCAATGCTTTCCAGTCTGGGTTCTGCCTGTGTCCTTGAGAGAGTTGTACAGTTCAGGTTGCCCTGAGAGACCTCACACTCCAGTGAAGAGGAGGAGAAACTCCAGGAATTCTACGGTTTCAGTCCAAGCTCCTGCTTTCTGCGTGTGCAATGGAAAGAGCTTCCACTCTTCTGGAAATGGGCCTCCACAGGTTCTTGCTGCACTTACCTGCTTTGTCCTGCTTTGCAGGACTCCAGAACTTTAGTGCTGCCTTTTACTGCTGAATGGGAGGACACAGGGCAGCAAGAAGAGCTACTGTGAATCAGGACTCACCTGCTCACCTGCAGCAAGAGAAGAAGAGCCATCTGGAGTTGATGAATATCCCCTGGTCTCCAAACATAAAATGTCTGAGAAAGAGAATTTCCCTCACCCATTTAAATAATTAAAAAGGTGAACAAATGTACTCATGAAACCAATGGACACTTTTAACTATTCTAAAGAAGATTTTGACAATGAAATATCTGCCAAAATGGAGAATAACATTTTACTTGATATAGCTACAGGATGTCAAAGCAATTGGTTAAAACCTAAAAAAAAATCCGTAATTGGTTTGGCATAAAGATATTTGAGTGAATGTGCTTATATTTAACATGCATATTTAAGAAATCAATTTCTTCCTCTCTTGCTCTGATTCATTGAAAACTGTAAGCCATGACTTTGACTTCTGTCTTCAATACCTAGGTCAATGTCTGCATATAGCAAATAAATGTGATTTTTGAGTCTAATATTCCTAAACTATTCAGGGGCAAATCTGGTTTTTGACTCTTGTCACATGCAATTCTAAGGTTGGAAAAATATAAGAATTCTCTAGGGCTTCATTACTATTTGTTTTCCCAAATCAATTCATGGCTTTTATTGTATCTTTCTTTTTTTTTGGTGGAACTTAATCTTTACTTACAAGACACTGTAAGATAGCAAATTCTACATAGAAATAAGAAACTCATTGAAAGGAGAAGTTTCCCATAGTATGTACAGTTTGGAGATAATCAAGTATAGTTTCATTGTAAAAAGTACTACAATAACAACCACATTTAAAAAGAGTTCCAAGTAGAGAAATGGTAAGACAAACTTACACCAAACATAGTACAAAACAAACAACATTTTATGCCTCAGCTGTACAAATCTAAAAGTTAAAGGTCCCAGAAGCACCATCCTGAACTTGGAACATATTGCTGTCAGAGGTAGTTTCTGGCACATTTTGATCTTCCTCTTCCTCTACAGAGGAATACTCAATCTAGTTTAATGAAGCTTTGTGTACAGATTCATTTTCATAGTTTTGTAGAGCTTCAGTTTTGTCTAAACCTCCATATTCCTCAATCATTTTACTAAGTTTCTCAGTTTCACCTAGTTTATCAGCAGCCTGGAAGATATTTGAAATGGCAACCAGAATAACCAGAATAATTTTGGTATCTTTCACAGTTAAGGGGTTCACCAATGGTTCTATTATGCCACAGTGAACAAGGTATACATACAATCTGTTCAACTGTTTCACCACTTGTATAGTTGGTCACAGCCCATACAGCTTCCTTTTGTGTCTTAAAGTCTGGCTTAAGAGAACAACAATGAGGAATGGGACTAATCCATGATTCACAACTTACTGTATCTGGTCCTGGCAGCCAGCTGTAATGTTTGACATTGTCCATGTAGCTTCCTTCTGAATATTAGTCTTAGAGTTCATTAACAGGCTGGCAAGCATGACAAGTGCTCCCGCATCTATTACAACCTGAGTCTGTTCATCTGTTCCAGTGACAATATTTCCTATGACTCCTAGTGCAGGAGTCACAATTGGCAATTCAGTAGCTCCCAGGATCTTCACAAACTGGGGCACAACTCCAATTTTCACAACCATTTCAATCCATTCATTTGGATCATCAGTAAGGTAGGAGATGGCCCAGCAGATATCTGCTAATACTATTGGGTCATCATGATGTAGGAGATGAACTAAAGTAGGAAGAATCTGCTCAACAGCATCTAATAGGGTGCAGGATTCTTGTTGCAACAAAGGTTTGCCAGTGTCCAGGTAAGATTATGTAAGTAACCACATGCTAAAGATGACATATCAGGAACTGCAAGAAGAGCTAACAGTGGATCCACTGCACTGTACTTGATAACCAACCAAGTCTCAGAAAGCTGAACCATCACCTGCGATGTTTCCCAGAGCCCATACAGCTTGTTCATTGATGTGAGCAAGGGGAGATGTCAACACAGAAATGAATGCTGGGATAGCACCTCCATCTACTACAGCCTTGGTCTGTTCTGATGTCCCAGAAAAAATGTTAGTGAGGGCCCAGGAAGATTCCAATGAAATGGGACTACATTCAGTTCTGTCCAAGAAGGACACAAATTTTGGAATTAAACCACCCCAGACTATGTTATCTATTGGTGGCTGTTTTTCCCTAGAAAGCCTTTTCCTTGGAGACTGAATAGCTTGGAGCTGGCGTTCCCAATTGTTGCTATTATGCCTTTGATAATGTCCTCAACAGACCAATTTATAGTTCCCTGATTGTTGCGGTTTTCCTGCAGTGGAGAAGTAGCATTATCAGGAAATGAGCTTACATTTCTCCTTTTTAGCATTTGTTCATCCTCCTTAGCTTTACTCAGCTGTACATTAAATTTATTCGGCGATGCCTCATTTCTGTACTGTCTTTCCCCTTGATCTTAAATCCATTAAGGTGGGCAGCTGGTGAGTTAACATTCTCATTGGCGGACATGGTTATGAGACAAAAGGAGATAGCTGCAGAACCAGCTTAGTCTTTTCACAGGAGACCATGCAAGGTGGACATGCTGCGGTTTGGTTGCTCTGAAAACACCCAACACTGATCAGCACAAAGACCGTGTGTCACATCTTTAAAATATCACAAATAAGTCTGAAGAATCATCTGACATCTTGCTGTTTCTACAGCTGGACAACTTAGATCTTATTCTTCAGTCTACTCAATTATTCCTTTTTCAGAAACATAGATATCATCCAAAATTTTTCTGATATTCTTGTTTTTAACTGTTGTGGCTTACTGAATCAAAACAGCTGAATTTGATACATTTTCAGTGTTGTTTCCTTCAAGAACTCATCTTTCTGGGCTTGAGATACTGAACAAGCAGTGCCTGAACTCATCTGAACCATGCAGATTTTTTTTTTGCCCTCGAAATTTCTGATTTCAAAAGAACCATTTTTATAACAGAAGCCTAATGTAACACCCTTGATCATATTCTGTACATGACTGCAGATAATGTGAACAGTGGCCAGTTCCTTTCTATTTCCCCACCAATTATCAACCTAGAGCCTCTTCTTTTTCTCTCAAAGGAGACTGGGTTCTACACTGATATGATTAAAGTCCCTCTGCAGGGTGCCTCTGGGGCCCTTCACAACAATTGCATTCCTTCAGAGGGATGTCAACAGTCTGATTGCTGAGAATGGTCTTCATCTTTTCAGTAGATGCTACAAAGAGCTTCACTGTTATTTTAAAAGTAAGATCCGATCCACAGGCCCCTCAAACACTCCAGTACTAGTCTTGATAATGTTGAGTGCTGAAATCAACTCAGTATTGGCGGTGTGCACTCAGGGTGGTTGAGTAATAGCTGGAAGAAGAAGGTGGAAAATGGTGAGTTGGGCTTCTTTTTCAGCCAGGGCCTGACTGAGATCTGGGCAGAGCATGTCTGTGCCCTTCTCCTGCTGGAGTCCATGCTGAGGTTTGGGTTTATAAACAAGTGTGACCTCATTTGGGTGGCACAGCAAAAGGCTTCTGTGGCCTCTCTGCTGATGTCCACAATCCTACCATCAGAGATTCAGAGATTTGTGTTTGATTTATGAAAAAATGTACATACTATTCAGAACAATGGGTGCTAAGAGGGAAGAGGAGAGATAAGGAATCAAGGGTAGGATTCTGGTTTCTTATCCTATGTCAACCATTACTTAACAGGCCACTTCATTCCCCTGGGCCTATTTCCTTCTCTGAGTGACAAGGGACCCAGACTGAATGGTTCCTTATTACTCTACAAGTTTAGGAATCCATCAATGAAATGTACAGCTATTAGTTATTTTACACTAATAGGGTCAATTCTTTAGGTCTTTCCATTCTACTGTCTACCTCAGCACATGATTTTGTTGTTGTTGTTGTTTTTCCTAGAGGGGAAGGGAAGGAGGGAGAAACACTGATTGGTTGCTTCCTATATGCACCCCAGCTGGAATGAACCCACAACCTTAGGTATGTGCCCTGACTGGGGATTGAGCCTGTAACCTTTTGATGTACAGGACAACGCTGCAACCAACTGAGCCACCCAGCCAGGGCACAGCACAGGTTTTGATGAGATGAAGATAGGCAGAAAAAGAGAGGCCTGTGTGTCCTGGGAAGGGCTGCCATGGAAGAGGGATAGGGACCCCATGGAGGGCAGGAAGGGCAGAAGACAATTCGTTGACTTCAATGCCCTATTGAGTGAAGGCAAGGGACTTAGTGGACAGACACTAGGCTGACCTGATGTGACTCCACCCTGTGAAGTGCAAGCTTGCAGTGTCCTGGAACCTGACTGGCTACATTAGTATGAGTGGGAATGCATCGTTGGAACGTGCAGGTGGAGGAGACCCTTGTCTTCTTTTTGCTGTAACATAGGACACCTAGTTTTGTATTTTAGGTTTTGAAGTCTTTAAAGATCTTTTTTCAAGTATATTTTATTGATTTTGCTATTATAGTTACCCCAATTTTCTTTGCCCTTTATTCCCTCTCTGTCCTGCATTCCATCACCCTCCAGCATTCGCCTCACGTTTAGTTCATGTACATGGGTCATACATATAAGTTCTTTGAATTCTCTGTTTCCTGTACTATTCTTAACCTCTCCTCATCTATTTTATGCCTACCAATTATGCTTCTTATTCCCTGTACCTTCCCCCCATGCTTCCTTCCCTTTCTTCCCTACCAAAAATTCTCCATGTGATGTTCATTTCTCTGATTCTGTTTCTGTTCTAGTTGTTTGCTTAGTTTTTGTTTTTCTTTCTTTCTTTTTTTTAGGCTCAGTTGTTGATAGTTGTAAGTCTGTTGTCACTTTACTGGTCATAGTTTTTGATCTTCTTCAATTTCTTATATAAATCACTTTCACATTTGATATAATAAGGGCTTGGTGATGATGAACTCCTTGAACTTGACCTTAACTGGGAAGCACTTCATCTGTCCATCCATTCTAAATGATAGCTTTGCTGCAAAGAGTAATCG
>PVKM010026090.1:0-19560 GCA_004027735.1 Carollia perspicillata | reverse complement strand
TGAATACATAGATTGCACCTAGTGAAATTGAAGCAGTAATAAAAAAATAAAAATAAAAAAGCCTCCTAACAAACAAAAGCTCTGGACCAGCTGGCTTCACAGATGAATGTTCACAAACATTCCAAGAAGAACTAATACCTCTCCTAATATTATTTCATAATATCCAAGAGAAAGGAAGGCTCCCAAACTCATTTACAGGGCCGGCATTATCCTAATTCAAAAAACAGATGAAGACACTACAAAGAAAGAAAATTATAGGCCAATATTACTGACAAAAAAGATGATAATATCCTCAACAAAATATTAGCAAATTGAATACAACAATGCATCAAAAAGATCATACAACGTGATTAAGTGGGATTTATTCTAGGAATGTAAGGATGGTACAACATTCACAAATCAATAAATGTTATTCACCACATAAACAAAATGAAGGATAAAACCACATGATCATATCAATAGATGCATACAGAGCTTTTGATAATATCTAGCATCTATTTATGATAAAAACTCTCAGCAAAGTGGGAATGCAGGGGACATACCTTTATATAAAATAAAGGCCATATATGACACACTCATTCAATGCACAAAAACTGTAAGTGTTCCCATTGAGATCAGGAAAAAGATAGGGATGTCCACTTTACCTCCCTTATTCAACATAGTACTGGAAGTCCTAGCCACAGAAATCAGACAGGCAGAAGTAATAAAAAGCATCAAAATTGGAAAGGAAGAAATAAAACTATCTTTAGTTGCTTATGACATGATCGTGAGTCCCCTGCTGGGAACTGGCCTGCAACCCAGGCATGTGCCCTGACTGGGAATCGAACTGCAATCCTTTGCTTCACAGGCCCGCACTCAATCCAGAGCTACACCAGCCAGGACTGTTTCCATAGACTTTTTGATTTCCTCCTTGATCTCCTTCTTGCCCCATTTATTGTTTAATAGCATGTTGTTCAGCCTCCATGAATTTGAGTGTTTTGGGGTTTTTCCTTGAGGTTGGTTTCTAGTTTCAGTCCCTTGTGGTCAGAGAAAATGCTTGATATGATTTCAATTTTCTTGAATTTGTTGAGGCTTGTTTCATGAGCTATCATGTGGTATTTCTTTGAAAATGTTCTATGTGCCTGGATTTCCCCCGTAAAAGTAATTAACAAATTTATCTGTTTATTTATTTAATTTGTCAGGCTTCTTTTGCTGAGAATATTTAAGTTCTAATATCTTAGCAAATTAAATAATACAGTGTTATCAATTATAGTCACCATGGTCTATACATTAGAGCCTCAGAGCTTATTCATCTTAATTGAATGTTTGAAAACTTTTACCAACCTCTTCCTATTTCCCTCACTCCCCAGCCCCTGGCAACCACCATTCTACTCTGTGTGTGCTTTTTTTAAAAAAAGATTTAATTTATAAGTGATACTGTACAATGTGTGACTTTCTCTGTCTGGCTTTTGTCCTCCTGTTTCATCCATGTTGTTGCAAATTACAGTATTTCCTGTCTTTTTAATGACAAATGACATTCCATTGTATGTGCATACCATATTTTCTTCATCTGTTTATTTGTTTATAGACATTTAGGTTGTGTTTACACTATGGTTATTAAAAATAATGCTGCAGTGAGTATGGGAGTATAGTTATCTGTTCAAGATAATTTTTTTTCTTTCAGATAGATACCCAAAAATAGGATTGCTAGATCATATGGTAATGCTATTTTTCATTTCTAAAGTCAATATTTTTATTGCATGAATATGTTAGCTCATTTCCAGGAAAATAATATAATACAAGACCAATGGGAAGCTCCTGGTTAGTGTGGGCTGGTCTCAGTGATTTTGGAAATGGTGCATGTGAGGGTTGCTAAAAAGTATTTTTGAAACTGAATTAGTGCCATGTAAATAGAAGCATTTCATTTTAATAGATTTGTTAGTATCTTTAAAATAAATTTCAAAAGTTTGTATAAAATATAAAGCTTTGAAAATTAATCTTCATGTTCTCATGGAAATCCTTTGATGAGGTCCAAAGTGATGTTAATATCCTTACATGTTAAATAAGAGAAAACACAAGCTAAGAGAGATTGTTACCTTATTAGTCTTCTAATAAGTAAGGTGACAATCATCACATATGCCAGTCTTTGCCCAACCTGCCTGGTCATAAAATGCACTTGGTGTACTTCTTTTGGAGATTCTCAAATGGTGATTAGAAATTTGCATTTTTATCATGTACATCAGAATATTCTTATGTCAGACCAGTTTGGGGAACCACTATCCATTTCAGATCCCATTTCGTTTTAATAAATAGCTTCCTTTGACCTTCCAAATATCAGGCTCAAGTTCAAGCTACTTCACAATTATAAAAGAAAGATTATACCCCACAGAGACTACCTCTTGTCAATGAGAAAGACCAAATTGGAAATAGGAACAGAAAGGCAATTAAATTTGTTAACAGAGTCCAGTGTTAAAGATATAGGCCTTTAAACATGTGTATAAACCAAGAAAACAGTTGCATTGGCATGGGAAGTAGAACCACCTCCACAAGCACTTAGAGTGGGTAATTTTTTATAAATTCATGATTTCATTTTTTTCGTGCTTTGATTCATTCATTTACTCATTCAATCAACAAATATTTACTGGACATTTATCCTTACCAAGCATTATACTGAGTATTGGGGACAATACCAGACATATTAAAAAATACTTCTACTTTAAAACATTGCCAGCAGTCAGACTTACAAGATGAATTAGGCCCATGAATTTCAAGAGTTTTTCTTAGATAAAGAGCTCTTTAAGTTGCAATCATGGTGCCCAGAAAAGTAGAATTTATCATAAGCACATGCATTAAAAAATCTCTAGCTATTTATCTCAATTTTTTCTTTTTAAAAGTTTACTATGCTAAGAAATGTATTGAGTAAAGTAATATCTATATTATGCTCTAAAGGGATTATTTTCCATGAAAATCAATAAAGTGCTTTCATAATGTGTTACCAATAACTTTAATATATAATAATGAGTAAACTAGCTTGGATAACTTCCTAAAATAATTGGGTTTTCCAGGAACATTACAGAAGAGAAACAACAAGATCAATAAGTCCCAATGTTGCAAGTCATTACTGATTTATGACCTTGCTTACTTCCCAGCAAAATTACTGCTATAAAGGAGTTGGCTCATGTTTACAAATCATAATAATCTTGTGAGAAAATCTTTCTTATCCCAGACTTTAAACAGTGAATAAAACAAGTGATAATAAAATAGCTTATTATTGTGCTGAAATTCATAATTAGCAATACCTACCCTTCATTGAACACCTACTTTATAGTGTATGATTTATGTAAGTATGAAATTTCATTAAATTATCAAAACTACCCTGTCACAAGAGCTAGTATTATCTTTACTTCATAAATTAGGAAAATTGAGTTCAAAGTTGTCAAATAACTTGTCCAAGGTCACATATAAGAAGAAAGTTGCAGAGACAAGATTCAAACTCAATATACTTTGCTCATGCTTCAGAGCTTCTAAAGATCATATAGGCTTAGCCTAGAAAGAGATTAACATACTTTAATAAACTTAAGATACTTGGCAGATGCAATCAATCAATTGCATATTTATCATGTCACTGCAATTTTTACCTGACAGTGGCATTCCAATTGCCATTTTCAGAGTACCAACATTCCTGGGAAGACAGACAAGGAACAAGCTGTCCAAGACCCATGGAGAGTAGAGCATGCATGGCTTGATCAGTGAGACTGTTGATGTGAATATTGATTCAATATTCAATATTGATTGAAATATCTTTCTGACCAAAGATTTCCATTTTTAATTCACCCATTTTTTTTACTTAGATAAAATTTTGTATGGTTATCATTCCTTTAGGGCCCATGTGGTTCTACTTAACTTCCCCCAACAACACACAAGCCCTGTGGAAATTCCACTAATTCACAGCTGTAATTCTTGCAGCAGTTTGTATCCCAATGAGATAAGTAAAATATTTGTATAGTTGACTTTGATTCACTGGTATGCACCTTAGATGCTAAGAAATTAAATGGCTTTCTGAAAGTCTGAAGCAAGAATAAACATAAAGTAAGGCCTTGGTCTTTCTCTCCATACAACAATGAGATTTTACATTGCCTACAAACACTTTGTAGCTGTTGTTATAATAATATGAGAGTCTAAAAAGAAAAAGCCTCACATGGTACCTATTCTTTCATCATTTATTACTGATCGAGTATAGGATTTGTTGAGTATAGGAGACTATACTTTCACTATATTGTTCACAATCCAATGGATAAAAAGCCTGGATATTCTAAAAGAAATGGTAGAGACTTGAAGATGGGTTGATTTCCCAGTTTCTACATTCTCCACTCCTTGAAATTCTTGCCTTCTTTTTCTCTTATTCTTTAGGGACAAAAAGACACCACAGATACCAAAGCTATGGAAAGGACTTCAGAGAACTATTTCAGGGATCATCAGTGTTTTGCAACAAAGTATAGACAGAATACTAGATGAGTTATTCTATGACTTTTCACATACTTATTTTACATAAAGATGGAATGGTAAGTTATCTGTCCTCCATTAGATTTTGAGTTCACTGAAGACAGAGATTGCATCTGTTTTACTTACCATTTTGTCCCAATCATCTCAAATAGTACTGGGCACATAATGGACAATCATCAAATACCTGTTGAATGAACAAATACAAGGGAAAGTTATTATAGCCATTATCTACATGCATTCACCCTGCTCCCTAACCCAAACTAGGCTTAGTGGTAAATGACTGATAATTTGAATTTCCAAATTCTTCCCTCATCCTATGGGAGAAGCAGAAATACTAATTTTGCCTTGGATCCTCTTCCTATTATCTCCACTAGAGGAGGGTGAGGCACTGTGCAGTTTATTCCAATTACCTAAGTGTGGATTTATTATAAAGCTAATAAAGCTTACATAGTTCTCTTATAAGGCCATAGATGAGGTCTGGGCAATGTATTCACATCATGTATTTATTGTAAAAATTGCAAACTAAGGTATTTAAACATAGTAGGTTAAAATGACCACTGACTCCTTTTATGATAACTTCCTTTTGTTAAATTTCCATGAGTAAAGTAGGAATGGTGTCACCAGATATTTTTCAATATTCTATTAGAGGGCACTCAAGCTGGGATTAATTTTAATGTGGAGTTACTGAAACGTATTTATATAGGAGACAGTCAGTCTGTGTGGAGTAAAGGTAGTATTAGCCAATCAAGAGTAAGAGGCTTTCAGTAATACTCCTGACACACATTATGCCAACTAACAGCATTGTTACAGAACACCCACACACAGGGCCAAGGGGTGGTCACGATATACTATTACCTAAAGAACCCCCTACCAGGTTCGTTACATCTGTTGCCATAGGAAAGATGTCTCCCAATGCCAGAGATTTGTGAAAAGGAAAGGAAATGTTTATTAAAAGCTATACAGACTTAAGGTAGTGATCTAATGTCTTCATTAAGATATCAAAGCCCTTTTGGATACCCACAGACACCCACAGTGCTTCCTTCTCCCCCCTCCCCTAATTAAGGGTACCATAACTCCAGAAAAGAAGCACACATCTGTGTTTCAGGCCGCTGGCACTGTCAGCTGTATTGCCATCCAGGCAAGATCTCTAATTAATCCAAAGCCATGTGGCACCTTCTCATGGCCTACTGGCAAGAGTTCTTTCACCCTCCTTCCAGGCAAAGTCTCTTCTGCTTCCTAGGCCACGCAGCCAAAGGGAGCACTCCAAGGCCACATGGTCCTCTTCTACCAAAGCTGTGGGGGTCCCCACTCTGGCCAAAACCACATGGTTCTTCTCTCCACCAGAGCTGCGGGGGTCTACACTCTGGCCAATAGCATGTGTCTCTGCAAAGCTGCACATGGCTCTCTCTCACATGGCTGCAGGGTCCCCACTCTGCCAGAAGCCACATGGTTTTCTCCCCTACCAAAGCTGTGCATGGCTTTCTTCTCAATGGCTGCCAAGTCTGGGTTTAAATCCTCGTGCCAAACTTCCTCTGCAGCCCCATTTTCAACTCCTCCCACAATTGGCTACACTTGCAAGCACTCTCATATCCTTCCAGCTTTACTGGGCTGCCATAATGAGTCTGGGCAGGCATGGCCTCATGGTGTGGAGCTAACCCTGTCCAAGCTCTCACGCAGGTGCTGTTACCTGGGGGACCTGCCCCCAGTTACATCTTGGTGGGAGGGAGTCCTTTTCCATCCCCCTGGCTCAAAGCATGGCCACAGCTATTTAACATATCTATGAAACCAGTTAAAGATTATAGATATTAAATGACCATGCCAGAGGTTAGCTGCAAAGCCCTTGTTATACAAAACAGCTCTCAGTGGCCTTGCTCCATTTGTCCCTTCCCCCAACTCACACTTGAGGGGATAGGGGGTGAGAACACCTTATATGTCTTTCTAATATTTCCTGGACATCCTGAGTTCTGGGCCCCATTCCAAATCCCCATTTGGGGCCCCCCTCTTGGCTGCACACTGTTACAGCATCACTATACCAGTGCATTGTAGGAGACCATTCTGTGTGGCATAGACCCAGCTCCCACTCAGAGACGCACAGGACCCACGCCCATGAATAGGTTCTCCCCTGGGGAACCAGGCCTTCAATATGCCTAGGCCGCTTTGAGTCTTGCTTTTGCTAAAAACTCCCTCACCCTGAATTGAGACAGCAAGTGCTTACTGTAACTTCCTAAAATCCATGCTAAGACTCCCGAGTATGGAGTGTAACTAGTTCAACCACTTTTGTCTTTTCATTTGCAAATATCCCTCTTTTGTAATATGATTAGTGGCATTAGCTCCTTTGTTTTCTGTAAAAGGTAACCACCTAAAGCAACCTGTGCATTGTAAATGAGGACCATCGTGTAAGGTGCTGAGAAACCCAATAAAGGCCTGTCATGGCAAGGGTCACAGCTTTTGCTCCCCTCGAGAGAAAAAGCCATGCTGCCTCTTTTTCTCCACAGAACTCGGTAGTCCATCTGAGTGCTTCTCCCCCATCCACAATGCCGTGGGTCCCACAAGCTGGAGTCTGTATCAGTGCATGGCAGAATTTGTAATGGAATAAGAACACAATAATCTTCAGGCCTTATAAATCCTAGCTCTATCCATTGCTAATATACCTTACCCCATAATAATACACCCATATCAGGATTTACTCCACAGCAAAAGAAATGCAGCACTCCACTTTAAATACTTTCTTTGCATACTACTTCTTTCTAAATTTATGTACTTAATTCACCATTCCAGAAGAACGTATGCCAGTTACTCCATTTAAGGAATTTTTACAAACATGACGGTATGTTCCATTGCCAGACCCAGATTCACTCTAACCTTCACCACCTGCCCAGTGCACACCACTAAACTTGCTTATGTAAACTGTATTTGTGGGTTCCATTGCCCTCTGCCTTCTGGTTGGGTTCATCCAGTGGAAGACACTGGCTGAGATGGAAAGATGGGACAGGAATGAATCTGGGATTTTTGTATTTGCCTGTCTTCCTCTCTACAGGATTACCATGGGTTGACACCTTCCCTCTACTGTACACCACAATATTTGTCAAGTAGTCTTTTTCAGTATAGATCCCCTTTCTGAGTTCCAACAACTGTGCCTTCTACCTGACTATTCAAGCAGGATAGTTATGGGTCCTAATATTGTCAGATGTAAAGAACTCACTATCTTTTGTTGATTTTCTTATCCCTTGTGCCCATGCATTTGTAAATATTCCCTTTGCTAAACTTTCCTCAAATTGACCAGTTTGAATGTGCCCTTTATTCTCCTGAAACAGTAGCAACAAAAACAATACAGGTTTTAAAGCAAATTTAATACCAGCAAGGCTTCATGCTAATCTTCATGAGAGCGGGTAGAGTCAGTTAGGGAGACCCAAACCCTTTCTTTTCTTACAGCATTTCAGAGTCACAAAAAACCTGTACTGGCACAGAAGCACCCTTTCGTGAAGGGTTTGGAGCATGTTGTATCTCCATTTTAAATAAAGCAGGAGTTACAATGTACAACTGTAGAGGACAATTGAGATAACCAGGAAGTAATTGTGAAGAAAAAACATGAAAGTATTTGATTTTAAATTTGAACATGAATGACAAACTCAATATTTCTTGTGTAGCTTGTATTTTAAAGTTTTATTATTCAAACTTGAGAGTTCAGTTTACAATATATAAAGGCACCTAGCAACATTGATGCATTATATTTATTTGTTGTACTATTGAAAGTTAGACTATCTCAGCAAAATTGGTTAACATTATTGTAAAAATACTTTTACTCCCTCTGTAGCAAAAAAGACTTTTTTCTTTTTTATTTAATCTTTGTTGTATTTTTTCTTTTTTCTTTTTTTAGGCCACATGTAAATACTTTAATATTTGTGCAAATTAGGGATTACAATTAAAATTTTAGTGTTTTCCAAAAATTTAATTTAATAATAATGTTTGTGTGTGTACTTTTTTTTGTCTTACTAAACTGATTTAATCACAGTCAGGAAAAGGTCATACTTAGCTTGCACCAGTACAAATAATCTGCACATCTTTTTTTTGTACAGTTTTCTGTCTTTTACTCCCATCCCAGTCCACCCCCCCCCAGTGCTCCCCACCTCCCTCCCATTTCCATATCTGTATTTTTTCCATTACCATTTAGTCCGTTTATACCCCCACCCCAGCAATCATCACACTGTTATCAATGTCCATTAGTCCTTTTTCCTTTTTACTCAGTCCCTCCACCCCATAATCTTCCCCTGAAATAGCTGTCATCTACTCTCCATCTTAGAGTCTGTCTTTGTTTTGCTTGTTAGTTCAGTTTATTCATTAGATTCCACGTACGAGTGAAATCATATGGCATTTGTCTTTCTCTGACTGGCTTATTTCTCTTAGCATAATGTTCTCTAGGTCCATCCATGCTGTCACAAAGGGTAAAATTTTCTTCTCTTTTATGTCTGAGAAGAATTCCACTGTGTAGACATCCCATAGTTGTTTTATCCATCCATCTATTGATGGACACTTGGGTTGCTTCCATCTATTGGCAATTTTAAATAAATCTGTAATAAACATAGGGTGCTAATGTTCTCTTGAATTACTGCTTTGGGTTCCTTTGGATGTAATCCCAGAAATGGGATGACTGGGTCAAAAGCCAAATCCATTTTAAAATTTTTTTGTGGCATCACCATATTGCTCTCCACAGTGGCTGCACCAGTCTGCTTTTATACCAACTGCAAGAGGGTTCTCCTTCCCCACATCCTCTCCAGTGTTTGTTTTTTGTTGATTTATTGATGACAGCCATTCTAATGGTGTAGGATCATATCTAATTCTGGTTTTATTTTGCATTTCTCAGATGATCAGTGACATTAAGCATTTTTTCATATGTCTATTGGCCATCTGAATGTGCTCTTTAGAGAAGCGTCCATTCAGATCCCTTGCTCGTTTTTTAATTGGGCTGTTTATTTTTCTGGTGTTGAGTTTTGTAAGTACTTTATAAATTTTGGATATTAATCCATTCTCAGATGTATTAGTGAATATGTTCACTGATCCAGTGGGTTGTCTTTTATTTTGTTTCCTTTGTTGTGTAAAATGTTTTTAGTTTGATGTAGTCCTGTTTATTTATTTGTTTGTTTGTTTGTTTGTTTGTTTGTTTCCCTTGCCTAGGGAGATATATCTGATAAAAAAATACTATGGGCAATGTCTTAGATTTGGCTGCCTAGGTTCTCTTCTATGATTTTTTATGGTTTCAGGTCTAACATTTAAGTCTTGGATTCATTTTGAGTTTATTCTTGTGTATGGTGTAAGAAGGTGTTATAGTATTATTCTTCTGCACATATCCACCCAATTTTCCCAGAATCATTTATTGAATAAACTATCTTTAGTCCCTTGTATGTGCTTGCTTCCTCTGTCAAATATTAATGACTGTAAAATTGTGGGTTTATTTCTGGGTTTTCTATTCAGTTCCACTGATCTATGCATCTATTTTATGCCAGTATTATGCTGTTTTGATTACTATGATCTTTGTAGTATAGTTTGATATTAGGTAGTATGATTCCTTCAACTCTGTTCTTCTTTCTTAGGATCTCTGTTGCTATGTGGGGCCTTTCATGATTCCATATAAATTTTTGAAATATTTGTTCTAATTCTGTAAGGTATGTCATTGGAATCTTGATAGGAATAGTATTGAATCTATAGATTGCTTTGGGTAGTATGAACATTTTAATCATGTTAATTTTCCCAATCCATGAATATAGCATGTACTTCCACATATTTATATTTTCTTCAATTTATTTCTTCAGTGTCTTCTAATTTTCCAAGCACAGGCCTTTTACATCCTTAGTCAGGTTTATTCCTAGATGTTTTATTCTTTTTGAAGCAAATGTGAATAGGATTGTTTTCTTAATTCCCCTTTCTGTTAGTTCATTATTGGCATATAAAAATGCAACTGACTTCTGGATGTTAATTTTGTATCCTGCCACTTTGCTGAATTTATTTATTAATTCTAGTACTTTCTTAATAGAAACATTAGGGTTCTCATAGTATAGTATCATGCAATCTAAAATAATGACACTTTTGTCTCTTCCTTTCCAATTTGGATGCCTTTTATTTCTTTTGCTTGTCTGGTTGCTGTCACCAGGACTTCCAGTACAATGTTAAATAAGAGAGATGAAAGCAGACATCCCTGTCTTGTTCCTAAGCTTAAGGAGAACACTTTTAGTTGTTTTCCATTGATTATGATGCTGGCAATGGGTCTGTCATACATGATCTTTATTATGTATAAGTATTTTCCCTCTTTTCCCACTTTTCTGTGAGTTTTTATTGTAAATAGGTACTGGATTTTATCAGAAGCTTTTTCTGAATCTATGATATGATCATGTGGTTTTTGTCCTTCATTTTGTTTGTGTAGTGAATAACATTTATTGATTTGTGAATGTTGTACCATCTGTGCATTCCCAGAATAAATCCAATTTGATCAGGGTGTATTATTTTTTTCATGCATTGCTGTATTCTATTTACTAGTATTTTGTTAAGGATTTTAACATTTATGTGCAACAGGGATATTGGCCTGTAATTTTCTTTCTTTGTAATGTGTTTATCTGGTTTTGGAATTAGGAAAATGCTGGTCTAATGAAATGAGTTTAGGAGTCTTCCCTCCTCTTGAATTTTATGAAATAGTTTGAGAAGAAGAGATATTAGTTCTTGGAATGTTTGGTATATTCACCTGTGAAGCCATATGATCTAGGGCTTTTGTTTGCTGTGAGTTTTTAGATTAACACTTCAATTTCATTAGGTGTAATCTCTCTACTAAGATTCCCTGATTCTTCCTGATTTATTTTTGTAAGATTGTATATTTCTGGGAAATCACTCATTTCATCCGGGTTGTCCAGTTTATTTATATGTAATTGTTCATAATAGTTTCTTACAATCTTCTGTGTTTCTTTGTTGTTAGTTGTTATTTCTCCTCTTTTATTTCTGATTTTATTTATTTGGGTTATTTGTTTCAAATAATGAGGAGTTTATTCATGAAAGTTTTTACCAACAGAGAAATGGTAGAGCAAACAATCTATGCTTCAGTAAAATGATTTTTTGAGATCTGACTTGTAATTTAACATTTCATGTACATTTTAAAATTCAAAAACTCTCAGACCATAGCCCTGAAAATTTCTTTCTTCAGTATTCATTTGTTCATTCTGTTTACAATTTCATTCCATAGCTATTTACTGGGTATCTATTATGTGCCAGCCACTGTGTCAGATACTAGGGATATAACATCAAACACACTTGAGTTTGCACCATGGCAAGGCAATCATTAAACGAACACATGTACAATTGATGAATACATTAGTTACGATGACCAAATAAAGACATATAGAGTTCTATAAAAATAATTAGCAACGAAAGGGAGTCCAACCAAACTCTCTTTGTAGGACTCCAAGAACAAAATGAGGACATTATTAAGCTAAGTGATATTTAAGTTATGATGAGCAAAAATGGCAGAGCTAGGAGAAGATCCTTCCAGCCAGGCAGAATAGCCTCTGTAAAGCACAGGCACTATTCCAAGTAAGGAGGAAGGTACTGCTCTTTAGAGACAAGAAAAAGGCAGCATGGTTGCAGCACAGAATGGAGAAAAGAGACTGTCCCAAATGAGGAGGCTGGAGAGGCAAACAAGGGCAAGACTACATACACAGGTCCCTAAGGTCATAATGAGTCTTAGCAGATTCATCGGTGGATAAATGGATACACAATGTGGTACATGCATACAGAGAAATAGTATTCAGCCTTAAAAAGGAAATTCTGATTCACACTACATGGACAAATCTGAAAAACATTATGCTAAGTGAGGAAACAAATGAAAATGAGCTCACAACAGTCTAAAATTTATGGGACACTGTGAATGCAGTCCTGGGAGGGAAGTTCATAGTGATACAGGCTTACATAAAAAATATAGAAATATTTCAAATAATTAACCTAACCCTACATCTACAAGAACTGGAGGAACAACAACAAACAAAGCCCAGAACAAGTAGAAGGAGGGAAATAATCAAAATCAGAGCAAAATTAAATGACATGGAGACTAAAAGAACAATTCTAAGGATCAATAAATCTAAGAGTTAGTTCTTTCAGAAGATAAATAAAATCAACAAACCTTTAAACAGACTCATCAAGAAAAAGAGAGACAGGACCCAAATAAACAACATGTGAAATCAAAGAGGAGAGATCACAACTGATACCACATAGATACAAAGGAGTGTAAGAAATTACTATGAACAACTATATGCCAAGAAATTAAAAAACTTGGCTGAAATGGACAAATTTCTAGGAAAATGTGATCTTCCAAAACTGAATGAAGAAGCAGAAAGCACGAACAGACCAATAACAACTGGCTAAATTAAAGCAGTAATCAAAAAATCTCCTGGCACACAAAAGCCCTGGATCAGACAGTTTTGCAGGAGAATTTTAGAAATCATTTCAGAAAGAGCTAGCCCTTATCCTTCTCAGACTATTCCAAAAATTCAAGAAGACGGAAGACTCCCAAACTCTTCCTATGAAGCTAGCATCATCTTAATTCCAAAGGCAAATAAAGACACAACAAAGAAAGAAAAATACAGGCCAATATCACTGATGAACATAGATACTAAAATCCTCAACAATATATTGGCAAACCACATCCAGCAATACAGTAAAATGATCATATACCATGATCAAGTAGGATTCATCCCAGGGATGCAAGGGTGGAACGATATTGATAAATCAATAAACATAACATGTCACATAAACAAAAATAAAGACAAAAATTACATGATCATATCAATCGATGAGAAAAAAGCATTTAAAAAGGTACAGAAACCATTTTATCATTAAATCACTCAGCAAAGTGGGAGTAGAGGGAGCATATCTCAAGGTAGTAAAGGGCATATGTAAGAAATTTACAGGCAACATCATACACAATGGGCAAAACCTAAAAGCTTTCCCACTAAGATCAGGAAGAAAACAAGGATGTCCACTCTCAATACTTCTATTCGACATAGTATTGGAAGTCATAGCCACAGTGATAAGACAAGATAAAGAAACAAAAGTCATCCAAATTGGAAAGGAGGAAGCAAAACTTCCATTCTTTGCAGTTGACATGATAGTGTACATAGAAAACCCTATCAACTCCACTGGAAAACTATTTGATTTAATATGTGAATTTGGCAGAACACCAGGATACAAAGTCAATATTCAGAAATAGAAGGAATTTTTGTACACCGACAATGAAATATTAGAAACAGAAATCAGGAAAAAATCCCATAAGACATAGCAACAAAAAATTAAAGCAACTAGGAATAAACCAACCAAGGAGGTAAAAGACCTGTACTCAGAAAACTACACAACCCTGAAGAAAGAAATTAAGGAACACACACACACAAAAATAGAAGCATGTACTGTATTCATGTGTTGGAAGAAATAATATCACCAAAATATCCATACTACCCAAAGCAATTTATAAATTCAATGCAATCCCTGTTAAAATATCAATGACATATTTCACAGATGCAGAACAAACACTTCAAAAACTTATATGGAGCCACAAATGACCCAAATAGCTGCAGAAAGATGAACAAAGTTGGTGGAATCACAATACCTTATATCAAACTATATTTCAAGGCCACTATAATCAAAACAGTATGGTACTGGCATAAGAACAGACACATATCAATGGAATAGAATAAACAATCCAGAAATAAACCCAAGTCTCAATGGTCAGTTAATATTTGACCATGCAGAGGGGTCAGAAACATAAAATGGAGTAAAAATACCCTTTTCAACAAATGTTGTTTGGAGATTGGATACCTACATGCAAAAAAGTGAAACTTAACCACCAACTTACACCATACACCAAAATAAACTCAAGATGGATAAAAGACTTAAATATAAGTCACAACATCATAAAAGTCATAGAGGAGAATATAGGGAGGGAAATCTCAGATATTCCATGCAGCAATATTTTCACCAATATGTCCACTAGAGCAGAGGACATAATGGAAATAGTAAGGAAATGGCACTTCATCAAAATAAAAAATAGAAGAAACTTCTGCACGCCTAAACCAAACATTAGCAAAATGAGAAGGAAACCAAACATATAGGACAATATATTTGCCAATGATACCTCAGACAAGGATTTGCTCTCCAAATATATATAAAAAAATCACATGACTTCACTCCAGGAAGACAAACAATCCAATTAAAAATGGGCAAAGTACCTGAACAGACACTTCTCCAAGGAGGATATACAGAGGGCCCAAAGACATATGAAAGGATGCTCAGCATCACTAGCAATCAAAGAGATGTAAATTAAAACATGGAAGGGCAGATAAAGTGCTTCTCAGATAAGATCAAGTTCAAGGAGTTCATCATCACCAAGCCCTTACTATATGAAATGTTAAAGGGACTTATCTAAGAAAAAGAAGATAAAAAACATGAACTGTAAAAGGACAGCAAACTCAGTTGTTAACATCCACACCTAAAACAAAAGCAGACTAAGCAGTCACCTAGAACAGGAGCAGAGCCACAGAAATGGAGATCACCTGGAAGGTTAGCAACAGGGGAGTGGGAGGAGAGGGTGTGGAGAAGGTACAGAGAATAAGTAGCATAGACGGTGGGGAGAAAATAGACAGGGAGAGGGCAAGAGTAGTGTGGGAAATGTAGAAGCTAAAGAACTTATGACACATGGACATGAACTAAAAGGGGGGAATGTGGGTGGGAGGGGGTGTGCAGGGTGGAGGGGAATGGGACAAATGTAATGGCATAATCAATAAAATATCTTTAAAAAAATTAAAACACCAATGAGATACCACTTCACACCAGTGAAAATGGCCACCACAGCCAGATCAACAAACAACAAGTGCTGGTGAGGTTGTGGAGAAAAAAGAATCCTAGTGCACTGTTGGTGGGAATGCAGATTTGTGCAGCCACTGTAGAAAACTGTATGGAATTTCCTCATTAAACTGAAAGTGGAACTGCCTTTTGACCCAGCAATTCTGCTGCTGGGATTATACTTTAAGAATCCTGAAACTCCAGTTCAAAAGAGCCTATGCACTCTACTGTTCATATCAGCACAGTTTATAATTGCAAGTGCTTGGAGCAACCTAAGTGTCCATCAGTAAATGAGTCGATCAAAAAATGGTGGTATATTTACATATGGGAATACTACACAGCAAAAAAAGGAAGAAGCTCCTACCCTTTCCAACAGCATGGATGGATCTCAGCACCTTATGCTAAGTGAAATAAATAATCCAGGAGGTGAAAGACAAATACCACATGATCTCACTTATAAGTGGAACCTAACAGCAAAACACACAACCAAGCAAAATATAACCAGAAACATTGAAATCAAGAACAAACTGGCAGTAACCAGAGGGGAGATAGTAAGGGATAACAAGGGAAAGAATGGGCAGGATCATCAAGGAACATGTATAAAGGACACATGGACAAAGACTAAAGGGTATAGGATTAAGGGTGGGAGAGGGGATGCCTCATGTGTGGGGGAGTCTGGAGGGAAATGTAGACAACTGTACTTGAACAACAATAAAAAAGAGAGTGAGACAGAGAGAAAAGACATTATGGTAAATGAAAGAAGCTAGACACAAAAGAACAAATATTCCATGATTCTACTTATATGAGATATCTAGAATAGTAAAATTCATAGATACAGAAAGTCAAATAGCAATTTTTAAGAACTGGGGGATCAGGGAATGGGGAGTTGTTGTTTAATGGGTACTTAGTTTCAGTTTTCCAAGATGAAAAGAGTTCCGGGGACTGGTTATACAATGTGAATGTACATAATTCCATTGAACAAGACACTTAAAAATGACCAAATGTGGCAACATTTTTTCATGTCTATCTTACCACAATAAAAAAGGGTGGGCAAAAAAGAGTCTTGGTAGATTATTCCTAAGAACACATACAGCACTGTAGCAGTTTGAGTGAGATAGAGGAAACATGATCAGATTTGTGTTTTTGGAAGAGAGCAGCATACAAACCAGATCTGACCACATGGCAAACACCTGACCAGCATCCTCAGGGCAGGCACAGGGGAGCTCAGGACCAACCCTGCAGGACCTACTTGACTGGGTAATAAAGAAGGCATCTTTTTCTGCTGGGGTCAGAGAGCCTCCTAGCATTAGGCAGGGGTTCTGGCTGAGCTGGCAAGGTCACACTTTGTTTGTACTAACTCCACCAGGCAGGTCTTCCAGTAACATCCTGGATGGGGGCCTTCCTGCAGAATTCCTTGAGCATGTTCCCATGTGCAATAAGCCAAGGGCATGATCCACTGGTAACTCACACTGCAGAGAGTCCCACTGACTGAAATTATATTTCCTATTGTTTCAGCAGGATAGGGGTACACAAATAAGGCCATTCACTGGGCATATATGAGAGGAAGTCATGCTCATCTTGGGCAATTACAGTAAAAACCTGTTCTAATATGTCAGCACTTGACTTCAAAAAATCTTTGGTCACTTAAAAAAGTCTTTAAGAAAGTAGAAAGTACATGGTTTAAATCCAGAAGAACTGAGCTGGAGTCCCAGCTCTGCCACTTGTTAGCTTCAGAACTGTAAGTGCACTTTCCACTCCTCCAGACTCAGTTTCCTCATGTAGAAAATGGGAGTAAGAATGTTACTAACAGTATGGAAGCAAGAATTACATGAAATGATGGTGACAAGGGCTTGACACCCTGTCATTGTGTGTGCTCTATAGAAGCTCAATTTAGCATGGCTGCATTGTTATTTTTAACACAGAATCTCCAGGACTTGGGGATAATAGTATGTGAATGGGGAGGGAGAGAGTGATCAACAAGATTTGGTCACTTGGAGCTTGGGCTGTTGAGTGGATGGTGAACAGAGAGGGGAAGAACATGAAAGGAAGAGCACAGCAGGTGATGGGGCAGTGGAGGTTTGAGTTCTGCTCTAGCAGTGGTAGTGGAAAGACCAAGGGAGAAGGAAGTGCATTTCCAGGACTTCCTATGAAAACACATCTCTGACAGCCCCATGGAGAGAAACCTTGCCACTTCCTCACTGGGCTTCAGGAAAACATACCCTCTACAGAAGAATCAGCTTGGAAACGGGTACCTGAATTAGTGTCTCTTCCATTTCTGGGCTCAGATTTATTCCACTTTCTCGTATAACTTTGATAGTTGCAGCTGTACATGCTGGGAAGCTGGCCATATTGATCGAAATCAGCCATAGAGACTTTATGGTGATCTGGTCAGTCTGGTTTAAAGCAAAGTTCCTGTCAGCAGTTACCACAGTGATGTGATCAAGGGATCCTGGTGCAGTCCTTATGTTGACTGTCTTATTGAAATTATCCTTGAGTGCTTCCAAAACAGACTTTATTTCTTCCTCCACCTCTTCTAAGCTGATTATATCCTCAATTGAAGAAGTGTTAGGATTCACTCTGGTTTGAAACTGTCCTTTTTACTTGGCTTTGGCTTTCTTGGTAGCAAAATGACGAAATGGTACACCTGGGTAGGATAAGTATTGGCCATGGTCATTTTGTTTTCCACTCACTGTCTTCAGTATAACTTCTGAAACAAGTCTGGTCAAGGCTGCAAGGGAGTTTCAAAAGGCAGGGAGGACCAGGCAGAAGCACTATAAACTCAAGGCCATGTCTGAAGATTCCATGTGAACATCTCATTAAACAACAACAACAACAAAAGAAAACCCCACCCTAAATTTTGATGCAACACAATAGACTTTACAACCAGGAAGACTTGGAATCCAGTTCCAGCTCCATCACTGATGAAATGACCTTGATTAACAGCTATCACTCAGGATATTAGGAAAAGTTATTTGGACTGTCTCATTTTTTCTTGATGAGTTGGGTTAAAGGTTTGTCACACTTGGTTATGTTTTCAAAGGACAAGCTCTTGGATTCATTGTTGTTTTGTATCCCTTTTTTAGACTCTATTTCATTTCTTTATTCTTTTTCATTTATTTATTGCTGTTCAATTACAGTTGTCTCCATTTTCCCACCATTATTGTCCTGGCCCTACCCATGCCCCACCTTCCACATTCAATCCTCCCCCTGTTGTCTTTATCAATGGGTCCTTTATACATGTTCCTTGACTTGACCTTTCTCCTTCTTTCCCCTCTTAGTCCCCTCCCCTCTTCCCTCTGGTTGAGAGCATCCAGCAAAACCAGGCCAGCAAAGAAGGAGAAGGAGGGGTGCAGGTCACTCATAATCAGTGTACCTCACAGGTGGTACAACATGATGGACTAAAGGTGCTAGCCTGGCACAAATGGACAATGGGAGCCACACAGAGCTCAGAAGTCTTGGGCTGGAGGCTGGACAACTGTGGATATTGCACCCCACCTAGCCCCCATCATCAAAAAACCACAGGAAAGGGAAAAAGCAAAGTCCAGTCCTTCTCTGCCTGCAGGAACCAGGAATACCAGCAGAACTGGTTTAGTGGGTTTAACATCTTCAGGAGCTCCCCCCCTCGCCATCCACCCAAATGTGAGGCAATAAGACATGGAGCTGTGAAAGGATATAAAAACCAAACACAAAACCAGAAAGAGATTAGAAGGCTAATGCCAACTGGTAAACTGAGACAAATTTCACTTTGCTATCCTACAGGACTTGAATTTTATTTTTTATTTTATTATTTATTATTATTTTTATTTCTTTTATTATTTTTTATAATAATAAAATTCTTTTTTTTATATATTTTTTAATTGTTTTTCAGTACAGTTTTCTGTCTTTTACTCCCATCCCAGACCTTCCCCCAGTGCTCCCCACCTCCCTCCCATTTCCACCCCCCTTAGTTTTTGTCCATGTGTCCTTTATACTTGTTCCTATAATCCCCTCCCTTTTTCCCTGAACTTCCCACACCTCCCCCCTCTGGAGACTGTCATCCCCTTTTCTATTTCAATGTCTTTGACTATATTTTGCTTGCTTGTTTGTTTAGTTGCTTAGGTTCCTGTTAAAGGTGAGATCATATGGAATTTGTCCTTTACTGCCTGGCTTATTTCACTTAGCATAATGCTTTCCAGTTCCTTCCATGCTGTTGCATAGGGTAGGAGCTCTTTT
>PVKM010026089.1:0-19534 GCA_004027735.1 Carollia perspicillata | reverse complement strand
GGCCTCGTGGTTGGCACTGGGGATAAAATGCTACCTAAGCCTCCCCTGCCTTTAAGGAGATTTTGCTCTAATGAAGAGGGATGCGGTATCAGAAACATCATTATGACGCAGACTAAAAAGAGTCAAGTATTAACTTGCTCTGGTGGGATTTGGGAGAGATTCTTATCTTTCATCTCTGAAAATAGAAGAGGTATCAAGAAATGTCTCCAGGAAAAGATATGAGCTGAGATATCAAGGATGATTAGGTATTAGCCAAGCAGAAAGGATGGGGAGTAGGGTGGACACAGGTCAGAAGGAGAAAAGATGGCAGGGCATGTTGCAGGCCAAACAAACAGCCTGTGCAGAGGCCTCCCAGAGATTAAAAATAGGAGCTATTTGGGAAAACTCCAAGAAAGAAGCTTCAACCAGAAAGCAGAGAGGGGGGATAAAAATACTTGGAATCAGGCATATTTTGAAAAAGTAAAATCTAAGCAATCCAGAAAATGCTCTTATTTAAAATGCTCTTGTCATGCAAACAGGTAGGTACCTGCCAATTGCTCCACCTCATCCCAGGAATCAGCAAAGGGCCAGATGAGTTGTGTATCCAGAGCCTGAGTGACCCCCGGCCAGTGGAATTGCACCAAACTCTCAGCTCCATTTCCTTTATATCAGGCATGCCAAACACTTCCAGGAGCTGCTGTTTGATAACTCTCCGGAATTCTCTGTTTGGGGGGACCAGCCTGCTTACCTGGTATACCCTGGGTACCCCACTCTTCCCCTAACACACATGTGCACGTACACACACACCCAGAGACCTTAGTTGGAAACCCTGTCCTGAACTCTTGCCATTTAGCCAACAGCTACTTTCTCTTTCATTTGCACCAGTCTTCACTTCTCATGGGTTTCTCCGGCTGGTTTTCAGCACAGCTCAAGGAATGGCTCAGCTCCAGGTCAGCTAGCACCACCTCCATTCTGTAACCTTGTATCCTTCTAACCTCTTGAGCATTTTCAAACCTGGCCCTGAGTGAACTAGAATTGGACCTATGGTAACAACTCTGCACGCAACTTTCCTTCACTGCTGTATCCTCATAAGTTAGTTCTTCCTAGGACAGAATTCTTGGCATCGTGAAACATATAAACTTGTTGAAATTCTGTGCAAAATTTCAGCTTCTTCATAAAGGAGCCTTACCGCACCCCACCCCCAACTAAAATCTACTATCAAAGCTCTGTCTCACCTAAACAGAAGCTCCCAAAAGGCAGCTGTTACTGGTTAAATTATCTCTTCAAAAAAAAAAAAAGGTTATGCTAAAATCCTAACCCCCAATACCTCAGAATATGAACTTTTTGGGAAACAGGGTCACTGCAGATGTAAAATGTCAAATTAACATGGGTGGGCCCCTAATTCAATCTGACTGGTTCATCGTAAAAGGATATGAACACAGAAGCACAGGGAAAACGCTATGTGATGACAAAGGCAGAGATCAGAGCTATACAGCTGCAAGCTAAGGAACTCCACAGAATGCCAGCCAACCACACAAAGAAGCAAAGCATTTCCCTACAGGTTAGGAGGGAGCATGGTCCTGTGCACGCCTTCCTTTCAGAGGGCTAGCCGCCAGAACTGTGACACAATACATTTTTATTGTTTTAAGTTTGCGGTACTCTGTTAATGTAAATCCTAGCAAACTGCTATACAAACCAACCCTAATGTGAATGTATTTGTTTCTGAAATTTGCAAAAAAAATGCAACTCCAGATATCTTATTGAGGAAGGCTCTTTATAACCTGGACATGTGGTTATATAATGCCCATTACTAATCTTATCACTTATACTGACAAATGGGGTCTCCTCTGCTCTGATATGGATTTCATAATTCATTTATAAAATCAACGAATACAGTTATAAATCCTCTAAGTATGGGAAGATACAATAATCCTTAAGAAATTGCCACTACCTCAACAAGCTGAATATGAATGGAAATGACCACTGTGCTTCAATATTCACTTCAGACAGATATTCTTTATGTTGCAGAAGTATCTATTTATTCGTGGTTTATTTATAAGTCATGTTCTTTGAAGCAGATGTTGATTAAAAGCCTTCATGGCATTTGTAGAGACAATCACATACTTTTCCTTTTCTGACCTTTTAAATTAAAAGAATGCAGTACTTGAATGATAACATTGAATACTGTACCATTAATATAAAACAAATGCCATCTGATAGTGGTGTTTTAATATGTAATATGCTACTGCATCCGCTATATGAAGTTTAAGACATGTCAAAATTTATATTAATAAGTCTCATTTGCCTGTTGTGGTTCTATTATTTTGTTCTTGCTTCTTTGCTTTTTGTTTTGAGTTTTTTTAGGGGGGTGTTGGGGACTGTTATTCTCTTTTGGTTTTGGGTTATTACGTGAAGTCAGACCTTTCGCTTTCAGCTTCATCAGCTTCACAGAAGTAAATGAAAAGTGTAACGGTGCAAGAAATATCATTTCATCAAAGATTTGAGAGAACTCATGAAATGCCTTAACTTGGGTTTTAGGGGGAAAAATTTCTTTAATGTGGTTTTCAAATTTTTCCAGACTATTATCTGTAAGCATGGACTGAAGTGATATTAAAATAGCTTATAAATAATGAATTTAGACAAATAAAAAGGCTTTTGCAGCAGTTTCTTCTTGAAAGAAACTCATAGCTCAGTTGTAAAAACCTACTGCTAATCTTTCCAAAAAAACTCTATAGAATGAGTTCACTAAACTCAGGAATTGAAATTAAAAAAAAAAACTTATACTCCCTATTAGACTTAATTCCAAGTATTTTATTTCTCCATGTAAAGGTTATTTGAATTAATTTTCTCCACTTGAAAGATATATATTGAGGGTGTTTTCTCCACACTGTTTATTAATTCTGCAGAAATATGGGTGTATGGATAGTTAAAGCATTTTAAGTCAAATTCTGGCTCTTGTACTATTTGTGTGACCTTAAACAAACTGCCTCTCGGTTTCATTTTCCTCACTTCGCAGGCTTCCTCTGAAGACAGACTGTGGTAACATTTTTAAAGAACTAAGAAGAGTACATAAAAGTCAAGAATTACTATCAAGAAAAATATTCAATATTGCTCCATCATTTTATAAAAAGGAAATATAATCATTTATATGCACTTTTAATAAATAACTTGATATCAATCCTCAAAAAAACTGTCCTGAGCTTAAAGGCATTAAAAAGCCTAAAAAGGCATTCCCTTATAAGGCAATGGTGCCTAACTTCAAACGTAACATATCATTTATACTATCGCTTACTTAATATTTTTCCAAATCATTTTTTCTCTCTTATCACATAGAACAATACTGAGATGTGCTATATCAATGTGCTAGTCATACTTTTTAAAAATTTAAACATAAAAATAAATGTATAGAGATCAATTCCAGGATTATCTCTGACCTCCTAGAATCATCCAATGGCTGGCCAGTGGTGGTGTACCTCACTTTAGTAACTAATGTTTTGAGTTACATAATGATATATATCTCCAGATTAATCCCCTAATAAAAATTTCTAACAATATGAAGATTTTTAATAATTTATAAAGAAGTAGTTTTATGAACACTGAATGAGTTCAAAAAATCTAGGTTGATGATTAAAAGTAGAAGATCTAACAGAAGTTTGTAATTCCCCATAGCTTCTGAAATTCATTAGTGAATATGAGTGTTTCATGCAACTAATATATGTTCATTAGTTTCAGGCTTTGGTCCTAAAACGTCTTTAAAAGACATAACTATAACTGATGATGTGAAAAGTAATTAAACCTGCTACTATCACAATGGAGCATCATCAGGTTAAATGTACTTACTGGTTAAGACTGAGCAAAGCAAAGTCATTTTCTTTGAGGATTTTAAATAGAACAAGGAGCAATTTCTGTACATCAGAGAGAATTATGTAATAAAAATAGAATATACATCTCAAAAGAATTTTCAAATGTTCTCTAAACTATCTTTGAGAAAAATTTTTTTCCTGACCTGTGTAAATAAATAGAAAAGAAAAAGTTTGTTCCTAGGACATAAAATACCACATGTATTTATAATATTATTGGTTGCAAAAGACCTGTCTTAGTGCATTTTATTGATATTTGATTAAAAATAATTGAAAATCTCCTTATTTTGAGACCTAATTTTACTGACTATCAGATTTCTGATAGTCAACCACATGGGTTACATAGTCTAATACACTGAAATCTTTGCCAACATTTCTTGTGAAATGCAAGCTATTCCCTTTGAGCTAACAGTTCAATGTAGTTTAAAAACCTGTCATAATTGTGAAAATATTTTGGAGCCATCTATGGCATTTATGACATATCAAATTTTCCCACAATTAGTGGAAAAGAAAAAGAAAAAGCTGATCGTGTTAACAATCATTTCTCCAGCAAGGATTTTTCATTAGAGTTTGGGGACATACATATATGTTTTCACAGTTTATATATGTATCCAGATAGGGAGTTTCATATTTAGATTACATGTAAATCGAATTTGTCTAAAAGAATAAATTTCTCTTCTCAGAAAAGAATAAGATTGGATAGACACATTTCCTTTTTCCTTCGCCCTTTCCCAGCAGGTGTCAACTAGTGGCAGGTAATTGTGGTGAGAGAGAGAACCACATTCAACAAAGAGGTCCTGGCTGTTCGGCTTACTTTCTCCTCCAAAACACACACAGGATGAAGAGCAGAAGGAAATTCACATCCCATATTGTAAGGCAAGAGACTTCTTTGACAACATTACATTTGGATACCAAAAAAAAAAAAAAGGCATTTCTGTAAATTTTTCAAACTTTTAAGGTTTTTCTCAGGAAATAACCAATCATATAGTAATATTGCATTTAGATGAAAAGGGCATGTGGACAAAGACATTGTAGGAGTGTACGGATATATTCACTCAAGTAAGAAAAAAGATGTAAGAAGAAACTCATATTATTTCAGGGGAAAGTATGGTACTATATTTGGTGAAGCGAGAAACACAGCAGAGAATATCAGGTTGTGTCCACTGGAGAGGATGTGCTCCACCTGAAGGCACTCCAGCCAGAAAATACAATTAAATCTGTGCAGGTCAACAGGAAACACACGCTGCCCTAATTCAGCCCACAGGCCACAGGACTGAGTCCCCAGTGTTAAAGTGTAGGAGGTTAGAAATAAGTTAAATATGTAAATGAGAAATTAAACTGAGCTTACCCTGCCTGCTTTCCATTATATATTTAAATTTTTTTCTATGTATTTTTATTTTATTTTTATCTGTGCTTTCAGATGTAGACAGTACAAAAGAATCAGATGTAGCCAGGGCATAAATACATACTGAAGTTAAAGCTGACAGATTAGTCCGATACTGTCAGTATTACACAGCTCTCATTAAGCACAAGGAGGAGACATCTTTGTTTGCCTGGTCCCTTCCTGCAGGGAATGGGTCCTCCATTCATTCCAACTTTAGTGACGCTGTCAAAAGAGGTGTCTCAGAGCCCCTGCCACTCTGTCCAGTTTTTCACTCAAGAGAGGATACGTGATCCCAGAAGGATCAATCAAGACCTCTCTCCAGAATCAACAGTCACCAAGACAATTTCTTCTGAGACTGAGGAGTCAAGATGTTGTATGGGAAAAGGTGCAGGAATCATCTTTCCCACCAAGACAGACAAAGTTTCACAGAGAATGAAGTGAGCCCAGAGGAAACCAGAGCCACAACTAGAGACAAATTCTTATGATATAGAAGAGCACCTGACTCTAACTGCACCACAGCCAGTTAACACCAGGAATTTTCAATTATGGCGGTTAATAAAATCGTTTTTGTGTTTAAGCAAGTTTAGACTAGGTTCTATTACTTACAAACAAAAGAGTGTCATAAATATGAGACAAAAATGAATTTTGGTTCATTTGCATCTATCCACTCACATCTCACTGTACTCGTTAGGGGTTTTTCATTCAAAGAATGAAACTAATTTTTCCCCTAGGGATTTTCCCAATCCAATGTACACAAATCTTCTAAATTATCCAGTTATCCCAACCTAATTATCAGTACCTTTGGAAAGAGGGCAAAAAAAAAAAGCCATTATCTTATTCACTAACTCCCCAGGTTTAATGCCCGTTCCACATATACTTCAACACATGCAATTTTTAATCAAGGACAAAATCTATTATTACTGATAATCGATTATCAATTATATAAAGTATCAAACATAGCAGGTTTATTGGGTGAGCCCATCTAAGTATTAATGGAACTGAAAAAAAAAACATAAAAGCATTTAAACCAATTTTTGTTATATGGCATAGTACTTCAAAAAAATTTAGCTACGCCACATCGATACACACGAATATCAATGAGGTGGCCCATAATAAAGAAATCACAAATACCATCCACCTACTGGTCTCTGAGGCACGATTAATGAAAGAACTATCTCAGAAAAACAGCTATCATCATCTCCATTTGCAGCAGTTAAATCAATAGTCCCTCTCACTGTGGGTTTCAAAGGGGAGCCAAACCAGAGAAAGCATGCATACTCACAAATTATAAAGCATGTCAGCCATGTTGCTTCGGTAGTACAAAGCATTTCTATAGGCGCTTTCAGCTTCAGAAATTTTGCTCTGACTCTTCAGAACATTTCCAAGGTTACCCCATGCTGCCAAGAAGAGAAAGAAGCATTCAGGCTGAGTATCAATCCAATTGTATGTGACACGGTCTCAGGCCATCAGGAAGCACCACATGGAGAGAAAACCTTCATGAAACATTTTTAGGATGGAAAATTTATTTCCTTTATACTCTAACATTTCATCAAACCAGGAGATTAAATACAACCAAAGCCTAAAAAAAATTAAAGTAATTATTATGTCTCAAAGCCGATACATATATACAGTTCATCGTAAGGCTAAGAACAATGTTATCGTGAGATCACCTACAAAGACTTCATGGTCTTTCAACTCCAGTAGGGGCCTTCATGGCCTGAAGTCACTCTATACTTACTGAACCAGAAACTGTATGAAATCACGGTAAAATATACAAAGATTTCATTGAAATATTTTAAAAGTGGTAAATGACATAGAACTGGCCTGAGAAGCAAGATAACTAAATAAGATCAAAACCATAAAGAGACTTGACAGGCATTGGAACATATGAAAACATATGGAATGCTTCTGAAAACAGTTAAGTATACATGGTTTACTCATATATAATATTCTTTCTACTTTTCCTGCTAACAACAAATGCATGTGTGTGAAAATCAGTATCTCAGGAGACATCCACATTTAATCCTGTTGAAAAAACCTGTATTTTGTGTGCCCTTTATTTCCCACCCCAAATACCAATGATTTTTCAACATTAAAAAGAATAAAATTCACAACATCAACAGCAGCCCCAGGCTAATTTAGATAGCCATAACCTCCAAATTTAGGTAAATGGGTCTGATCTCTGACAGCAGAACTACCCCTCAACTAGGACGCTTCTCCGGTCTTCTTTCCTTCGCACAGGGAAGAGAAGGAGTGTCAAGTCCTAAAACCAGCGTCCCTCCCAGCTAGAAGGTGGGGATGGAAAAGTGTCTGTGTCAAGATCATTTAGATGGGATCACTGACTCTACCTGAAAAATAAAAGGGGTTTTAAAGTTATCAATTTTTTAATGAAAAAAATTGTAGAATCTTTCAAACCCAGATGTGCCTTTACACCCTATAATTTAACATTCTGGGCCTCAGCTTACTCATCTGTAAAAGAGGAAATATAATTAATCTCTCATAGGCTTTGTGATGAATATTAAATTAGTTAGCATATGTAGAATGTTTAAGACAGTGTCTGACACATGGCAAACACTCAATACATATTTGATATTATCATTAATATTGTGGTTAATGCTCTTTGCAATTTACAGTGTCAAGCAGTGATTATAGGAATAATGTCAAATATTACATACTTTATGCCCTTGTATTATGTATATAAAATAATGAATCTTTTAATACCTTCTTTTGCTGCTGATGGAAAAAAAAAGAAAAAGCAGTGAACTTACAATTGTCCAGACCCTAATACTGCCACATAGCATGTCATGTACTGCACTACATCAGCTGAGTTCTCGACACAGTCCTATACAGAGATATTATGCCCACTCTGCAGATGAGGAAACAGAGTCAAAGACACTAAAAACTTATGCTGCTTTGCACTTAATACTGGAGTATTAATCAGAGGAGGGATTCCAAACCAAGGCTGGCTGCTGCCAAACTTTTTCCACCCTCCACCTAACATTTTCATACCACAGTTCATCTTTCACTGAAAAACAATATTACACACTTCATGTGAATTTGGCCTTGGTATCATGAGTCCATAGAAGATTGAATCCTTAACTTGAAAGATAAATGAGTTATCTTGAAATTATCGTCAAATTCAAATGCCAAATGCAACAACAAGAAATATAAAGTAGGGAAAACAAATAGTAAAACAAATTATAACTACCTTCAAAATAACAGGCATAACACCATGCACATTTCATAGGTACCCCCCTCCCAAATGGATAAAGTAGGACTCTGTGGAAACTTCTACTACCCAGGCTACTTTTCAGTCCACCTCACCTCTCTGAAAGCTCTGATCTGATGTGACGTTAATAAATGAAAATATATTAACATTGGAATTGCTCCAGAGAAATGCACCCAAATATTATTTTAAGCACCAGGAAAATATCACTATGATGCTGTCCCATCTAAACCATAGTCTTAGACCATAGACAATTAAAAGAACATTAAAGCAAGGAATTACTTTAACTATTTTAAGGCATTTTCCAGAGAAACACACTGACTTTTTTTACATACTTATACTTCAATCAAATAATAACCTAACAAGTGTTTCTCTCATTGATAGTCAACAGACATACAGTTATGTATAGAATATATGGTTGCTCATTTTGTTATTTTTCATTTCTTCATTCATAAATGTATTTACTTACTAAACAGATACTTTTTTAAAAATATTTTATTTATTTATTTTTAGAGAGAGGGGAAGGGAAGGAGACGAGTGGGAGAGAAACATCAATGTGTGGTTGCCTCTCATGTGTCCCCCACTGGGGACCTGGCCTGCAACCCAGGCATGTGCCCTGACGGGGAATTGAACCAGCAACCCTTTGCTTCACAGGCCCGTGCTCAATCCACTGAGCTACACCAGCCAGGGCATACTTACTAAACAGATATTTTTAAGCACCTATTTTGTGCCAGGGACTTCCTTAGGGGCTGGGGCACTTAGCAAGGTATAGGACATACCAGTTCCCACCACTCAGAACTTAGCTGTGAAGTGGTAAGTTAAGTGGGACACAAAAGGGAGTAGCACACAACAGAATAAATGAATTAACTTCAGATATTGATAAGTGCTATAAATAACCTAAAGCAAAGTAAGACAGAGTTCCCGAGGCTAATTTAGATAAAGATAACTTACAAATAGGGACATGGGCTTAACTTCTAAGGAATAAAGGATAAGGAACCAGCCTTGAAAAGACTGGTGATTCCAGATAAGAAGCATTTTTAGAGCAAAGGCTCTAAAGCAAGAATGAATTTGATTATTTGCAAGAACAAGAAGGCCAGCCAGGTGAGTAGCCAAAAGATGAAAGGCAAAGCTGTGATGAAATCACAAAGATAAGCAGGGGGTCCTTCAGCCGTAGCAAGTCTGCGGGTTATTTTATTTGTAATGAGTGGGGGAGGACTTTCAGAGAGTTTTGTGAAAGGACTCAACATTTTTGAAAAGGTTATTCTGCCTTCCCTGTGGAGGAAGTACTCACTTCATGGGAATGGGAGCGGGAACAGAGAGGCCTGTTGAAGGTAACTGCAGTGAATGCAGAGTAGAGAGCAGGGTGGCTGCCACCCTGACGGGCAGCGGAGGAGACGGTTAATTCAAAGTGAGAATACAATTAAGAAGCTAAAAATCACTGGCAAGGTTATCCCTACAAGGTAAAACTAACATTCTTGTTTTTTTTTTTTTTTGTCCAGCTAAAATCTTTCACATCCTTATGATTAAGTTATTGTCTTGGGTGACTGGGAAAAGAAAAAGAAAATTTCCCAATTAAACGTATACTTTAAAAACAATTGTAATTACTTCTGGATGAGAGAGGAAGGGCCGGAGGAAGAGAGGGAGGGAGGAGAGGGAAGAAGGGGACGAGTTGGGACGAAGAGAGGGGCATACACCATCTTACAGAGTAGCAGCTTGGGATCAGATGACTCAGAGGCCATGATAAAAGAAAAAAGAGCAAGAGTGCTTCATAATTTTACTAAACACGAAGAGAAAAAGGTCACTGTAGAACAACCCACAAAATACCATCCTCCTCTCTTGCTATAAATGATTATTTATCCAGTCATAGAAGGGTCTCAGCATCCAATCTAAAGGACACACCACCATCTTTAGAATTCTCCCAAATCACCCAACCAAAGTTGAAATCCTGTAAGATACATAATAACACACTTCAGGGTCCCACAGTGTGGTGGCCCCTCACTGCCAGGAGTAATTGGGCCAACTTCTTCACTACAGGGCGTGGTCTTTGATTAAAGGGCACCGACATCAAGGATTTCGTCATACTCAAATATGCAAACAATTCCCTTCCAAAATCCCTTCTGCCTCAGACAATTTTCTTCAATACAGTGTTTATAAAAATGTATTTTAGGTTTTATAAAGTAAGAGCTGCCAAAACTAAGCCTAAAACTATCACACACATTTTTTTGGCATAAAAACTGCCCTCACTATTCCCATATTTTCAAATTTAAATGTGATTGATTTTTGAACAATGCTACCAAAACTCAATGCTAACATAAAGATTAACTCAAAAAGTATAAAAGTAATCTAAACAATATGACCTAATACAAATCTGATCAGTAGTCGATTAAACAGTAGTTCTTTTCATTAAAGCTGTTCATTTGTCCTGTTCCAACGACAAAACAAAAAGTGAAAATCACTGTTGAACTGAGAAACCATTTAAAATCTAGCTAGTGTATATATATTCCAGCTTAAAGGAAAATACCTTGAAGTGGACCACAAAAATACATCTTAAACGGGCTAGTGTGATGATTTCATATCCACATAATTAACCTATAGAATTAATCACTATAGCTCTGGGTTTTATTGACAAATTTGATTGTATCAATCATGTCAACTTTTTTGTATCATGTCAGTTTTTAAATCTGTCCAGTCTTAATTGTTAAATATACCTGTGAGTATCCAAACCAAAATTTGAAAGACATGGAAGAATAGTCCAAGGATCATAAATGGGACAATTTAACATTATAAAGATCTCAATTCCCTCAGTATTAATCTATCAATTCTATGCAATACCAATCAATATTTTAGCACTGTTTATTAAGGAACTCAAAAATGTATTCTAAACATAATATATGAGGAAAGTGAAACTGGATTTGCATACCGTATTCACCATACAGAAAGGGAAACTCTAGATAGATTTATAAGTTAAATGTGAAAAGGCAAATCTAACAGAAGAATATGTTGGAGAATATCTCTATGGAAGGGAAAGGGATTTCTTAAAACAATCTCCAAATATAACAAAAAAGGTAAAAACTAATGAATTTTAGTACTTTATAATGAAGAACTTCTATTCATTATATCCTGAAGGATATTAAGAACAAAGGTAGAAACATATAATATAGTAAAGATAATTCAAATATCTAAACAGACAAGGGACTGTAATTAAAAAATAAAAGGAACTCCTAACTAAGCCACAACAAAAAATATATCCTATAGAAATAAAAGGGGCAAAGGATATGATCCAGAACCTATAAAGAGGAAAAACAAAATAAATACCAAGCATTTTAACCAATACTCAAATTTATTAGTGACCCAGAGAAATGCAAATTATAACAAAATATACTTTATACTCAGGTTGGGAAAAATTGGAAAACCGGATGAAGACAAGCACTGGCGGGAAAAGGACCCAGTGCCAGCCACTCCTTCTGCCATCTGACAATACTCAGTCAAGTCACCAAATGTCACTGACCAAGTCATGGTGAAACCCTGACCAGAAATCCAACTCCCAGGGTAATTCTCACCTCGGAGAACACAGAAAGAGGGAGTTTACTCTTAGTTTTGGTTATTAGTGAAGTAAGTGACCATCCACCCTGGGGGCACCCTGGGAGAAACTTTATGGATTACGATACGGCAACAAATTCCATTTAAATACTGTAAAACGAATGGACCTTAAAAAGCTGACACAGAGACACAATACTGAGTGCATTGTGTCACAGCAGCAGTTATAAATATACTAAAAATTCTTTCCCACCCAAAATATCAATACATATTGTACAAGAGTATATTACAATTGAAAGGCACAGATTTAAGCACATTAAAACAGCTGCCTACGGTGCAAAGAGAAAATGAAGTCAGCAATAGAGATCGAAACAAATAAGTAGATAAAACTTGAAGGGATCATCCTGAAAACAGGCCATGAACCGAAGAACCTAATTAATCCAACACTAGCAACTAGGATGGAGGGGAAGGGAGAAAAGAAAAATGAAGGTCATATCCCAACATTCCTTTAAAATAGAGATGGAGTTATCCTGTATCCTACTTCAGGAATAAAAGGTTTTAACATGCACTAAACTTTTTCTTGTACTAAGACATTGAAGACAGATGTTTGGGATTATCTTTAAATTTTCACCTGGTAATTATACTTTGGACCAACAGAACTTAAAAGGTCTTGTATTTTCATTAATACATAATGTCATTTACATTTTTAACATTTTAGGCCCATATATTTTATTGATGTGTTCATTTCATGCAGTGATTTTTAAAAGTACAGCTTTATTGAAATAAAATCTGTAATATTCTTCCAAGAAATTCTGATGAAGCCTAAAAAAGTACTTGTGTTTTTTAAGGTCTGCATTTTAACAGACAAGTGTAGACAGATGAAGTCAATTCACACTTTAAACTCTAGAGATAATATAATAAAATGCTTATTGGAAGTTCAAAACAATATAATTAGATTAAAATCTCAATGGAATTTTTATAAGTTTTTCCCAATAGTGCTTCAAAATATTCAGAGTACTCATTTTATTCCTGTTCCTTTACAAAATGAGTATTATAAGAAGTTGCTCTTATAAGGGGCCAGGGGAACAGAGCAGGTAGAGAAGTAATATTTATTTTATACTAAAAATCATAATAGTGTTTTTTCATCTACTTAAAATTTACCATTTGCTTGACAGAGTCCAGAATTTATTTAACCTAATAAAAACCTTTGAGGTATATTTCTATACCCATTTCATTGACGAGAAAACTGAGGTTAACTTAGTAAGTAGCAAAGTTAATGACAAAGAAGATCCAGATCTGTCTCTAGGCAATGGAATCTACTTAGAGTTAAGGCTAGCTCACTCTCTCAATATTGTGTTTGAATACAAAGTAGAACAGCATATTATAATAATATTGTACAAATTTAATTGCAGTACTGAAGTATAATATGAAAACAAAATAAATCATCCAGATTATCCAAATAATGTCATCCCCTCAGAACTGCTAGGGGTAAAAAACTCCAGAAACAACAAAATAAAATTATCTGGTACTAATTTTTACACAATGTGTTTTCCATACCAGAGAAAAGTCAATACCAAACATTGAATATCCCATTTTCCAGTTAACTCATTGGAAATAGAGTATATTATAAACTGGGTAAACATATGGTTGTTGCTCAAAGATGCTGCAGACTTAGGTACTTCAGATCTTCTAAGTGCCCTGAAGTTGCCTTACACGTGACAGAAATGTAGTAAGCATAACTTAATAAGTATGCGGCTTAACATGATTTCCTACAATGAAGTTTATATGACGATAACATTAAGGGAAGACAAGCAGATGCTACCAGATATTGCTAGAAAAGCTTTAGAAAATCTGATCTGCAAAGTTATTTTACTTTCCAAAATAAAACAAAATTTTTCTGTTAAAAATGAGAAAGTGAAGAAGCAGGAGTAATTCTTATGTCTCAAGGGCCCTTCACACTGATACTCAATTGCATCTAAAAGGTATCCACTTAACAAAGAAACTTGACCTTAATTCAAAAAGAAACCTCTTCTTATACTTAGTCCACAATCTGCCACAGTTTATTTTATGTTCTTTGAAAGACACCAAAAACAATTAAATACTCCCATATTGCTAAAGTTGTTCTGAAAAGAAAATCAAACATGAGTACCTCCTAGCAATACATGAACTACGGCAACAAATACCTCCAAAATTTCTTCAAAGCCCCTATTCAAATACATAGTAGTTCCAAGTTTATAGAGCAAAGACAAACCTATTCTGAAATAATTACTACAATTTTATATCTTTGATATAGTTTGCAAGATCGATGCAGAGTGATTTGAGCAATTTACTTCAAGAATAATTTTTACTTTCTGTAAAACATTTAAAGATATTAAGTATGTTAATTTATTAGAAAAGCTATGATCCTGGTATATACTGCTCTTTAAAAATTAGCTAAAATGATTATTTTCTTAATATTATTATTTAAAACTTAGCTACGTAATACTCAGACCTACATAAACAATTATGCCTCCCTGGATTATTATATCAGCATTTTCACTTCACCAGTGCACGAACACAGCGACCAAAATCGGCAAGGACTCTCGTACTGCTCATTTTTGCCTTCAGCTTTAATTTATTTTTACCTAAGAACTTTAATATACATCTTCAGTCTCTACATCAAAATCTTGAGTTCTATATATGTAAAAACTGGCAAAATGGAAGCATTTAACCACATTAAATAAGGAGATAAATACTCAACTTTGTTTCATCCAACCTTGAGCTACTTATTTGAAATCAGAATGCTACCACCAAAAAGGGTTAAAAATTAAAGCTTTACCCGTTATCTGGGCCACACCCGCTGCCAACGAAAATAAATACAGGACTAACTAATCATCATTATTTCCATGTAGATTAAAGACCTGTTTTTAGGCTAAATTTCGAGTCTATGTTTTCTATTTTACTCCTCACAACAAAGGAAACTATTGTCTAGTTTATCTCAGGTGAGGGACCGTGACTCCGAGAATGAAGGTGACTCACGGAAGATAACAGAGCTGAAAACTGGATCCTGTCTTTCTGGTTCCAAAGTTGTTGCTTTTAAACTATATGGAGCACTTGGATTGTAATCCAAAAATGGTATTAACAAAGCTACAGTTTAAATAAATATTTTAAAATATGAAGGTTAATTATCTAAACTTTCTAGTCACAATGGAGAGGGGGGAAAAAAGAAGGCAAGAGGAGGGGGAAATGAGCCATTTAACTACATGGAAGTGAAGATAAATGTGAACGTGTTGTTTTCTTAACCACTGGGTTTTCACACCCCACCTAGCGGTAATGATCATGACGGGGTTCAACTTTTGTAGCGGGGCTTTTCACTTACTGTGTCATAGTCACTTCATATGACTCCAGGGAAAGGGGAGCTCTTATAAAAGCCTAGGAGAATTTATTTTTCTTAAAGTAATTATACCCTAGATTATTACAGAAAAGAATGTTAAGTGGGTTAAAAAAACATGTGTAGTTAAAATCTTAAGTGAAAATAATTTAAAGATTATGATTACTATAATACCAGCATAACAGAATACATACACTATAAACTTACACATAATTCTAATTACAGCAGTTTTTCAAAATGCAGTTTTTTTTCTCTTGTTTCCCTGTCTTTGGTTACTTCAGATAAGCCTAAAATGAAATGCATTCCTAATAAGGGAAAACGTATTTTAAAATGAAGTTAATATTTAGTGTTTCAATAATATGTTAACAATATTAAACTTGACAACACTGTTAATCACTAGAATATCTTAGTACATGTTGCATATCCCCACCTACAGTTCAGTGCCTGTTTCTGTTTTTGTTTTAACATACACAAGGTTGTTTCTTAATATTTACTGTACACAATCTCTACCACATCCCTGACTTTGACTATGAGACACCCCACGTCCGTAGTCCAGTCTGTTATGCAGAGTCTTAACCTGAGCTTGTCTTTACTCATTAATTTTCCATCTGTATTCAGAATTTTTCTCATGGTCTCTCCATTCAAAACGAACAAACAAAAAATCTGCTCTATGTCCCTTCTAATAGCAATGTTCTCTCTGCAAAGTTCCTTAGTAATTACATAACCCAAAGTACTGTGCATTAAGACAGAAAATACCACTTGGATTTACAAATACAATGACTGGACTGGGAGAGGAATCTGGAAGCACCCGTGCCTCGGGGCTCTCTTCCAATCCTGCCATCAGATCCCTTTTTGTCATCAAGCCATTAACAGTAGTATAAAACTGGCTGAACACGTGACTGGCATGCCATAAATACTGACCCTATTTCTGTAATAGACATACTAATTCAATAAAGGCTTGTTAGAAATTCCTAATATCTGGCTGACCCCTCAACCCAAGAAGCTGTAAACTGGTATCTTTAGATGGAAGGTAAATTCTAACAAGTAGCTGAGCTGCTTCTAATTTCATATCATAAATAGAACTATCCATGGCATGTACTTATTTTTATGTATGTATTTCAAGTAAGGTATAAAATGTAAATTCATAATAGTTAAAAGAAGAACACTAAATATATAAGTAACATTTTGAAAATACTTTAAAAGAATGATGTAAAATAAATATACTAGTTTCTTAAAAAAAGAAAGACACAGATCTGTCCCAAAAAATTCCTTATAGCTTGCTTCTATCATAAATGATAACCGAGTCTGGCTCAGCTCTGAAAGACAAAGACCCATTAGAAAGGAGAAGAGTCCTCAAACAACTGTATCAAGAGTTCTAAGCATCTACAAAGGAAAAAAAGAATCCTTGTTTTTAAAACTCCCTTCTTTTTTTGTTTTTAATCAATTGCTCACTCTCTCACAGAGAAGCCTAACGTCGTTTGCATGGGTCACCGCCGCTGAATGGCCCAAGGTAAGTATGTTTCCAGTGTCACTAGCATGTTTCACTAAAAGGAACTTAGATGCAGAAATGTAAAACAACATCCAAAACCTAACTTTCACTGCTAGTCCTGTTACTAGTTAGACATGCGTGCACTAAAGTAAATTAGTTGACTTTTCTATTTCTTATTATCAACTGTAAATAAGTGCAATAATTTACTAAACCTGTAATGTTGGCCAAATACTGGGCCAGTGTGCCCCACATACTTTGTCTCACACAGTATTACTGCTAAACTCACCAAAAAAATGAGCAACCTGAGGCTCAGAGATGTCACAACACTCTAAGGATAATAATAATAGCTATGAACAGCCCAGGTTAGGATTAGTACTAATATCTACTTTCCTGAAAAGTTTGTACTTTCTACCACGCTGTGTCTTCTAAAGCACACTGTCTCATTTCTCATCTGTGAAACAGGTGTAGCAACACTTGCCAAGTAAAACTCCAGCATCAATGGGACAATCAAATAAGATAATAGATGGATAACTCTCCAAAAAGTACATTATTATGGAAAAGGAATTATATCTCATCCATAAAAAGCATAACTAAGCAAATATACACTTTTAGAGTGCATCCCCTATATTCTTTATATATGAGCATGCTATTAAGAATTTCATTGCCAAGCAAATCTAGGCCAACAATAATAAAACTCAAGGCAACAGTAAATACTTTGGAAGCCAATTTTAAGAAAAAAAATAATGCAAATGCTCAAGATTACATTTTATAAAAAAATTCTACTCCTAATACACAAATATATCTCAAACATAGTATTATCAGTATAATGAAAGTTATATTAACTTCTATATATTAATTTTCAATTACTTTACCAACTCAGCAGCTAGTGCCTAACAGGGAAAAAGTAGTTAACACTAGAAAAAAGTGGCATCAGAAATGAATAATCAGTAAAATACACACTTAAAGAATAAAATATTTATGAGTGCAAAAATGTTATGTATGTTAATGAGAAAAAGAGAACAATTGTTTTTTAAGTCAGTATGAAATTTCCAAAAATAAATATTAATTACTTTTGCTATATGCACAAATATTGGGCAACTATCACTTTAAAGTAGTTTCTTCTGTACTTTCAGCTGACTACTAACAGAAAAGAAGATGTTAATTTTCTTTGCCTTTTTCTGCAGCTGCAGGATGAGCAGATAAAGGTTCTTGAAAGGCTATGTGGGGGGACCCAAGATGGCAGAGTTATGCAGAAGTTGCACTTACCTCCTACTCTGACCATGTAAAATTAAAACTAAATTACACAACCATCAATCTGCATAACCATCTGAAGACTAGCTAAACGGCAGAATTGATGAATTCAGTTAAAACTTTTTTAAAAAGTACACATAAAAAAGAACAAAGAAACCATACGAGAACCCATTAGAAATAAAGAATACAATAACTAAAATGAAGAATACACAAGAAGGAAACACCACCAGGTTAAATGAAGCAGAGCATCAAACCAGTGATTCAGAAGGCAAGGTAGCAGCAAACAGAACAGCAAAAAGAAAAAATGATATTTAAAAATGAGGATAGTTTCAAGATGGATAAAAGACAAATGTAAGTTGTGACACCATAAAAGTCCTAGAGGAGAACACAGGCAGGAAATTTCAGACATCCCACAGAGCAACACTTCCACAGTTCCATCCCTTAGGGACAGGGATATAATGGAAAGAATAAACAAATGGGACTATATCAAAATAAAAAGCTGCTGCACAGCTAAGGAAAACATCAACAAAATGTAAAGGGAAGCAACTGTATGAAAACCGTATTTGCCAATGACACCTCAGACAAAGGTTTGATCTCCAAAATATATAAAGAACTTACACGACTCCACTCCATGAAGACAAACAACCCAACTAAAAAAAATGGGCAAAAGACCTGAACAGACACTTCTCCAAACAGGACATACAGAGGGCACATAGACATATGAAAAGATGTTCAGCATCTCCAGCCATTAAAGAAATGTAAATTAAAACCACAATGAGATACCACTTCACACCAGTCAGAACGGCCATCATGAATAAATCAACAAACAATAAGTGCTGAGAAGGTTGTAGAGAAAAGGGAACCCTAGTGCACTGTTGGTAGGATTGCAGACTGGTGCAGCCATTGTGGAAAATAGTTTGGAATTTCCTCAGAAAACTAAAAATGGGACTGCCTCATGACCCACCAATCCCACTGCTGGGACTATATGCTAAGAATCCTGCCCGAATCACCAATTCAAAAGAACCTACGCACCCCAATGTTCATAGCAGCGCAATTTACAATAGCCAAGCACTGGAAACAACCTAAGTGCCCATTCTTAAATGAGTGGGTCAAAAAACTATGGTACATTTACACAATGGAATACTATGCAGCAGAACGAAGGAACTTTTACCCTTCACGACAGCCTGGATGGAACTAGGGAGGATTACGTTAAGTGCAATAAGCCAGGTGGTAAAAGACAAACACCGTATGATCTCCGCTATAAGTGGAACCTAATGAACAAAACAAACAAATGAGCAAAACAGAACCAAAGACTTGGAAATAAAGAACCAACTGACATTGATCAGAGGGGTGGCAGGAGAGGGATAACAGGGGGAAAAGGGGAAGGGACAAGCAAAGGAACATGAATAGAGGACTCGTGGACATGGATACTGGGGAG
>PVKM010026088.1:0-10272 GCA_004027735.1 Carollia perspicillata | reverse complement strand
TAAACACACTGACAGTTAGGGTTTCAACTTGTGAACTTTGTAGGGACATATACATTGAATTCATAGCAGCAGTCAAGAGCAGTACCTGGTTTATGCCGTCTCCCTCACCATCAGGGGCACAAACTGCAGCCTGGTTGCACCCCCACGCCTACCCCTTTCGCATGGTCTAAGATTCCAGCATCCTTTGCTTGAGCTACTCCAATAACCTCCTCCTTCACCTCCCTGCATACCATCCTCCTATCTTTTAGTCTTTTCTTCATACTCCCAGGGATCTCAAAGTACTAATATGCTCTGTCTTGGTTGGAGCATCATCCCATACACCAAAAGACTGCAAATTTGGATTTGATCGCTGGTCAGGGTACATACCTAGGTTGTAGGTTTGATCCCCAGTCAGGGCACATATGGGAAGCACCTGATCAATGTTTCTCTCTGTCTCCCCTATGATGCTAATATGATGCTGCTGTGCCACCACTTCAACCCCCAGAGACATCCTATCCCTCTTGGGATATAGACCAAAATCCTAAAGGTGACCCAAAAGACCCTGCGTAGTCTGATGCCAATCTGCTCCTCCAGCCTTGCCTTGAATCATTCTCACCCTCACTTGTCTGCTTCTTAGTCCCAGTAGCCTTCTCTGATTCCTCAGAGGGGCCATTCTGCTTTGTGTGTTCAGTCCTTGAAGCCTGGAATGTATTTCTTCATCTTCTTTACGATATGTCCCTTCTTTATCTTTCCTAAGTCAGTTCAAGTATCACCTCCTCAGTCTCAGTCAGGTTCAGTTCCCCCATTGGAGGTATCTCAGTTTGTAGGTATCTATCTATTTGTGAAGCTATCTGATTGTCTGGTTCCCTACTAGACTATAAGAACTATGAGTATAAGAACTCTGGTTTTACTCACTGGCATGAGCAATTAGAATTATGCCTTGTACTAGAGGATACTTAGTAAATCTTTTTTTTTTTTAAAGATTTGATTTATTTATTTTTAAAGAAAGGGAGAAAGAGGAAGAGAAAGATGGTTGTGAGAGAGAAACATCTGTCGGCTGCCTCTCATATGCACCCCAACTGGTGACTGAACCCACATCTCAGGCATGTACCCTGCCTGAGGATTGAACCAGGACCTTTCATTTTGTGAGATGACACCCAACCAACTGAGCCACATTGGTCATGGAACTCAGTAAATATTTAACAAATGAATAAATGGAGAAAATACAATTGGCTAGTAAATGAAGTGACTTCTCGTATTTAAAGGAAATGCCACTTTTTACCTGTTAAACTCACAATAAAACAATAATTCTATTTAGTGGCAAGACAGTCTCACACTTGGCTGGTCAGTGTGCACATTAGAAGAACCTTTCTATAAAACAACTTGCAGAATGTTTTAAGAGACTAAACTGTTCAGATCTGTTGGCCCAGTAATAGAATCACAGGCTCCATCGGTAGTAGCCAGCACCCAAGACAGCCCTCGGTGAGCCCCACCACCTAGTGTCCCATGGGTGGTCTCTTCCCACATCGTGCAGGATTGGTCTGTGTGATCAGTAGCACACAGCAGAAGTGGCGTGTCATTTCCAAGATTAGGTTACAAAAGACTGCGAAGTTTCCTTTTGGAGCGTGCTTTCACTCTTGCTCTATTGGATCACTTGCCATGTGAACAGCCCTGCGGACTTGTCCATCCCTGTGGCAAGGAACTAACACCAACTGCCAACAGCTTGAGTGAGCTTGAGACCAGATTCTCCAGTCCTTTTGTATGGCTGTCATTTTAATATTCTAGATTTCAGAGTAATTTGTTATGTGGTAATGGATAGCTAATACACCATTCAGTGGAAATTCTTCCTAAAGTATTTTAGTTAATGCTGGCATGGATAAACGCCATATAGTGTAAATATATGTCATCTTAAAGAATGAACTTACTGAAATGCTTTCAACTGCAAAGAAAATGGGAAACCCAATTAAATAGATTTTATGATAAGGGAATGCATTTTACATTAAACACACAGAGGTAGTCAGGCATCAGGGACAGTCAACGTGACAACTCCATGATACTAAGATTTTCTCTGTCTCTACTCTGCCTCCTCGAGTCCTCTTTTATTATCAAGCTGGCGGCAGTTTGGCTACAGTAGTCTTAGGTGTGACTCATGAAGACAGAGCAACATCAAAAGGAAAAAGTTACCACTTCTACCTGGATCTCTTTCTAGGAGCGGTCTGGTAGACCTCCCTCATGTCCTATTGCCCAGAATCAAACCAAAGTATACAACGAGTTCTCTCCAGAAAGTATCCAGTCATGTAATATGAAAAATAGAGAAATTTATTAAAGAAGATACAAGAAACATTGTACATAGGACAATGATGCCTCATTCCCCTTCAAAATAGGCACTTAGAGACCTCACACAGGTAATTACCTGGTAATTTGATGTTTCGCTGCAGAACTCTGCACAAGATGTGATGCATGAGCGGGCATGTTGTCATGATGAAGCTGCCAATCACCAGTTGCCCACAGATGCAGTCTTCTGAATCATCCCAATAGTTCCCACAGAGGAATGTTCAAGCTTAACACAAAATCTGATGCAGATTCATTGCACTACTTGTTCAGTCATTTTGAATGCAGTGACCACACAGTACACATGCTCACTCAACAACATTTACCACCCCTACTGACTAGTATAGTGAAGTCGTCATTGTTCACACATGTGCATTCCAGTCCACTCTCCTTGGCTGCCAGGTTACATCGATATCATGCATACCATTCTCATTATATTAAACAATGGCTGGACTTTTTCTGGACAGAACTCGTATTCCTAAATTAACTATTGACAAGAGCAATGACTACTTGAATAAAATAAGGAGGAAGAGAGAGGTGGGTCCCGGGTTAGTGACTGTTGTATTCACACTAGGAAGCTTGTCTTATTTTACTTTGTGAGCAGCTCATATTGCTCCTGCCTCTTAATCCCCACCTTCCACCATTGTGCCTCATCCCTGCTCACCTAGAATACAGCACTTCACCCCTTCATGGATCTTCTAGTTGCTGCCCCTCCCATCTAAACCATCTCTGGAGCAATCCATCTAAATTGTACATGTAATCATATTTCCTGCTGAAAAATTTCCTGGTACCTAAACAAGATCCAAACCTCTGGACCTCTTAACAACCTGATTAGTCGTTCTTCACCTACCTTTCCAACTGTGTACTTCAACAATATGGAACTAATATTGATGCCCCAGAGTCATCCCCTAACTTATCTTTCTGTCTAATTTCAGTTTATTGTTCAAAAACAAACTCAGCTAACAACCCTGCCCCTACAATGGAAGCCTTCTTTAACCATTTCTTGATAGAACTATTCACTCCCTTCTTTATACTGTAAGTATAGCTTTCTTTTCACATACCAGACTACTTTCTAACTATTTACTGTGTCTCTCCCCTGCTGAACTTCTACTAAAGGTCAAGGAGTAATGTCTAATTAATGCCTAATTATAAGGAGCGATTAGGAATTACTCCTAGACCTGTCAACAATGCCTGGCATATAGTAAGCACACACACACACAAATCAATTGAATGAATCTGTTTTTATGTGTCATGTCAAGGACCAGCATACACAGCATTTCACGCAAGCCAAGTTTCCCTTTGGTGCTGTCTAGTTTGTTCATCTCAAAGAATTAGCACTCCCTTCTGCTCTACTGTAAAACCCATCTGAAGACTATCTGCTGCCCTCTAGCTGTTGAAAGCTTCCCCGTCCCAAGGATACCCCTGCTGAAGGATTTGTACTGTAAAATAGTCTTCCCTTCTTCATACTGACCCCTCTCCAGCATGATCGTCCCCTGTACATCTCAGCAAGAACCGACTAGTGGGGAGATGCTGGCTGGCCCTAAATCAAAGAATTCCTGGTTTTTAAATTCCCTGGGAACCCTACTGTAATTGTTGAGTAAAATTTTAACAGCTTTATATATTGTATAGGGGCACTTTTAAAACCAGACTTTAGCCTTTGCCAGTGCGACTTTGTTAGAGCATCAGTCATCCTGTAACTCAGTTGCAGTTCAGTTCTGATCAGGGCACATACCTGGGTTGAGAGTTCCATCCCCAGTCCAGGCACGTACGGAGGCAACCAATTGATGCTTCCATCGCACATCGATGTTTCTCTCTCTCCCTTCCTTTCTCTCTGAAAAACAGTGAAGAATGTCCTCAGGTGAGGATCATCTTAAAAATCAAAAAGAAACAAGTTATTTACATGTTTCAAATCTTATCAGTTTCTTTTCCTTGATTTACATAGATGTAAAGTTTTCAGATACCTACTTTACTAATTCAAATGTGATTGGGTTATGAATCAGACCAAATTATTTCATTTTGTTAAATGATGCTGTTAACATAATACTCTCTTTTCCCTTTCTTAGGATTCCTGAAAAAATATTTATGCTATCTACTATGTGCAATCTCATTACTTATTCACTCCAGACTTTTGGATCTCTTCAGTTAGACTCTTGGATATTATTGAAGATTGAATTTACAGGTTTAAAATGCTTTTTGATACATAGATGAAACATGTCATTTACTTTTAAATACAACCTACCTTTTAAACTGTAAAAGATATTTTGCATTATTTCTATCATACATTAAGCAAAGCAGAATCCAATCACCATACCTCTGAAGCCCATCTCTGCCACTTTCTAATGTCTGATCTTAGTCAAAAGACTTTCTTGAAATCTCCTTACCTATTAAGTGGGAATAATGATAATTGCATTTTTTGAGAGCTAATATAATAATGAATATGAAAGTATTATTATATAGTTAGCTCCCAGGAAATATTAGATTCTATTCTCCCCCTTGCTTCCTTCTTTTCCCTAAATTTAGAAAGTCTTGACTGAAAATTTCTTGAGCTTGACTGTAAAAAAAATAAATAAATAAGGCTAGCAAACTGTTTTGGCTCTGGTTTAGCTTCGCAAAATAACTGAAAAAGGGCAACTCAAAGCAAATATTTGAAATGGTCTACTGTGTTGGCCATGGGCGGACAGCTCAGTTGGTTGAAGCATGGTCCCAATATGCCAAGGTTGAGGGTTCGATCCCCAGTCAGGGCATGAATAAGTGAAACAACAAGTCATCAGTGTTTCTCTCTCTCTCTCTCTCTCTCTCTCTCTCTCTCTTTCTGTTGCTCTCGTTCTCTCTGCCCCCCACCCTGTCCTTTCTTTCTCTAACATCAATCAATAAAAATATGTAAGTGCTCTAATATAGCATTAAAGAGATCTGGCCTTTTATCAAACTCAAATTTATGCTGTATTTATAAAGATAGTGGCTCAGAGTATGAATCTGTAGTAGGAAGCATGAGAATAGGAAACATTTGCATACTTTTCCTAAAGTACTTCTAATTCTACAGATAGTCAATTCCTTAGTTTTTCAAATTTCTTCTGATAATGTGAAAGGTAGAAGTTTGGCTTGGCGGGTTCTAGTTGGGACTTTGACATCTTCCTGGGTCAATTACTTGGCCTTTTTTCGGTGGCCATGGACCAGACCTTAATCCCAAGCAGCCACTTTTACAAACACACTTTGGTGTCATGGGACTAGGTGTGTACAAATGTATTACTACTGGTCGAAAAGCAACTCAAAGTACACATCACCTAGACATCTCAGTAGCAGAGCAGCATGTTATATGTGAGCAACACCACCAGTGCCACAAGCTCGTGCAAACTTTGTCTTGCAAGCTCCAGTATTTTCCTGTGTGTTTTTTGAATGAGCTTTACTTGAGCAAAAAGATCATGTGAAAGTAAGAGACCTAGATCTTTTAAGTAAGTGTACTTCTGTCTGACGTCATTTGACAGATATGTTGGCATACAAACACCTTTCTGAAAAAAGAGAATCCCATCAAAAATAAATATCCACTGAATGTATCTTCCTTTTATATATAATAAATCTTTAGTAAAAATTGCACATATATAAGTTGATGCTGTAACTATATCTAAGTCTCATTTACCCTGACTACACCCATTCATGTCACACCAATTCTCTCCTTCTGCTCTCTGAAGACACCGAGGTGGAGATAGTCGTCCAACCAGCTTCTTGGTGTTTTCCCTTGTAACAGAGCATGCTCTCCTAATATATGCATGACAAGCTGATGAAAATGAGTGTAGGCGCTGTGTTTCATTTGTAGCCACTTTCACGATAATAATTTAATGTTCAGGGTATAAAATTTCTGATTAACTTAGGAACATAATTATTAATTTATGACCTGATTAACTTATGGTAGCAGATTTCAAGGGACTATAAATTAATTGTTTCTTGGTTATCTGGATTTCTTCATTTTTTTTCCAGTGAACGTGTATTGCATAATTGAAAATGTAGAAATGATGAATAATAAAATGTCTTCATCAAAAATAAGGAAAATATAATGAACAAAACTAATCTTTGATCATTGGATATCCTGCAAGAATTATTCTGAAATAGAACCGTTGGCAGCAAAATGGCACCAGAATGTTACTGGCGACTGGAGTCAGTTCAGCAACCTCCGTATTTGAGTCCTGGCTAAAAAAGAATTCAGAGCCAAGACTCAAACTATAAGAGAAAGTTTATTTAGAAAGGCACAGAGGGCCCTGTGTGACTCAGTGGATTGAGTGCCAACCTGTGAATCAAAGGGTCACCGACTCGATTCCCAGTCAGGGCACATGCCTGGGTCGCAGGCCAGATCCCCAGTAGGGGGTGCACGAGAGGCAACCACACATTGATGTTCCTCTCCTTCTCTCTTTCCTTTTCCCTTTCTCTAAAGATAAATAAATAAAATCGTTTTAAAAAAGAAAGAGAGAAAGGCACAGAGGTAGAAGAAGTGAGCCGTAGAAGAAGTAGGCTCACGAAACAAGTTACCGAGGCACAAGAAGGGCCTTTGGAGCTTAGGAGAAAAAGGCAAAGAACACACGCCTGGGGGAAAGGGGTGGGAAAGGGGCAGGAGTGCTCCACAGAGAGGGCCAGACCACTGGATCCTTCCTCCTGAAGGCATGTTGTCTGCTCTCCAGAGGTGGGGAATTTCAGGGAAGGTCCCAGGGGAGGATCTCAGTGGAATATTCTTCAGCTTTCCGGGGGTGCCATCTCAGGTTTGTGGTCTCCACTAGATTGATCAGTACCAGAGTCATCGCAGCTGGTCCTGGCATCAGCCATGGCATCACTTGTCCGGTTTTGCTGCTTTTCTGGTCCTGGAGCTGAAACACAATTATGGCCTAGATGTTGTCTCTAAGGGTTAATGCTTAAGGGAGTGGTCATGCAGGGCCCTGCCTGGGAGTCACAGGAGGGCCACTCTTCGGCCCTTTTGTTCCTCCTCCCAGGGGGTTTACCACATGACTAGTAACATGCCAGGGGAGGGGAAGTCAAGGAAGGGTCCAAATCACATGACCAGTGATATGAAAGGTCAGGAGGTCTGAACGTTATGGCCAACAATATGCTAGGAAAGGAAAGGTCACCCTGGGGGTGAGGTCCTTGTTTTCCTACTTCTACCTGTTGCTAGGCACCTGGGGCTTTCCGCTCTGAGGACATTCTGGACGTGGCCCCACGTCATCGCTCTGCTCATGCCTGACTGTCTGCCACAGAACTGTGTTGATTTATCTAGATATTTACATCCACATACAAAGATATGGACACAGATATACATATATGCATGCCATTCCTGAACAGTGAGCTTCTTGAGGACAGAGAAACTGACCCATACTAGAACCTAAGTAAATGTGTGTTGTATGATTAAAAGAGGGTAGTATTCAAACCACAAAAAGTTGACTGAGAGTCGTATAAATATTTTTAAATGTTATTTTAAGCATTTGAGACCAAGAAATGTAAGATTATACCCATTACCTTTTTCTTTTTGAACAACTTTACTGAGATATATTTGACATCATAACTCATTTTAACCATACAATTTAATGATTTTTAGTAACTTTATTGAGTGATGCAGTCATCACCATAAATCAGTTTTAGAACACTTCAAACATGCCCCCATAAGGTCCCTCATGGCTATTTTTAGTCCCCGCCCCCACCCCAAGCAACCACTAATCTGCAACTCAGATCAATGCAGTGAACAATGTGTGGTTTTCTGTGGCTGGCCATTTCACTCAGGTTAATATTTTTGAGGTTCATTTGTGGCATAGCATGTGTCAGCAGTTCCTTCCTTTTTGTTACTGAGTAGCATTCCATTGTATGGACACATCTACTCATGAGCTTTTAAATTTTCTTAAAGAAAATCAACTATTAAATAAATGCAATAGGTAAATACAGTCTATTCATTTAGCAAATTTTTGTTGAAAATTAAAGATGGCCTAAGTAATGAAAAATATAAAATTGACTAAAACCCATATTCGGTGTTCAAGGAAACAGACAAGTAAGGAATCATACAATTCAGAGAGAATTAAGTGCTATGTTGAAATAATAAGGTAATGTCAGTCTAAAGAGGAAAGTATTTGTGGGAGTATTTGAGAATGCTTCTCAAAGAATTGATATCTGAACAGGATATCTTCAATTTAGTGGGCAGAGAATGGGATAAGATGATATTCCCTTTGAAAGAAATGGTATTTTTAAAATCACACAAGTCTGAAACTACATTGTTTTTCTTTTTTTTCCCAAGAATCTGCAAATTGCCCTGGCTGGTGTGGCTCAGTGGATTGAGTGCCAGCCTGTGAACCAAAGGGTCGCTGGTTGGATGCCCAGTCAGGGCACATGCCTGGGTTGCAGGCCAGGCCCCCAGTAGGGGGCACATGAGAGGCAACCACACATCAATGTTTCTTTCCCTCTCTTCCTCCCTTCCCCGCTCTCTAAAAATAAACAAACAAACAAACAAAATCTTTTTAAAAAGAAGAATCTGCAAATTGTCTTGTGTTGCTGAAATGCCGGCCTCAAGGGGAATATGTGCGGTAGGAGATGGAGGGTATTGCTTGGTATCAAAAAGGAGGGCCTTGTGTGCTGTGCTATAGCGTTCATCTTGATTCTGTGGGCAGGAGGAAGGCATTCAAGGAGAATTATTTCAGTTCTTTATTATGTCAGATTTAAGAAGGAGAGAGGAAGGTGGAAGGGAAAGAGAAAGATGCCAAAAGAAAGATAGAGATTCAGCACGTATTTATTGCACACATAATGCATTCTGTCGAGTGCTGCTAATTCAGCAGAGGGCAAAACAAAGTCCTTGCTTTCATGGTGCTAGCATTCTAGTAAAGAGGGCAAGCAGCAAACCGTTAAACAGTCAGGGGTCCAGGAGTATCAAGGAAAAAAATGTTTAAACAGGTAAAGAGAGGGGAAGGGATGGGGAGGGGCGTAGAACTGAAATTTGATAACAGATCTAAAAACAGTGAGGGATCGAGCTGCGCAGACATCTGGGGAAAGAACGTGTGCCGTGGAGCCGTAGCCAGTGAGTACAGAGGCCTCTAGGACTATTGCTCCTGGAGCGTCTGAGAAACAGCACGAAGGGCCCATCTGGCTTGTGGGTTGTTTTTTTTTTTCACTTTTAATTGTATATATTTTATTATTTTAAATTTTGTAAATCTTTAAAGCAAGTACGTATTTGAAGATTAATATTCAACTGGTCTAATTATTTTAATATTCTTCCTAAAGAACATTTATAATTGACACTCTAATTTGGGTTAAATAATTATTCAGTTTCATCTTTTTAAGTGTTTTCCAAACAGGACTTTGCTAGGTGATATAAGTTTTAGTTGTTATCATTCTGTAGCAGATGCGACCTATGTATGGTTTGGAGGTGATCTTAGCTATAGTGCACAGAAGATTAGTAGCATTTACTACTTGTGTAGTAACTACTTATGTAGCACAACTACTTGTGTTGTGTAGTGGAAGTGTCCCTAAGTGGCTACCCAGGACCTCCGCTGAATCCTGAATGTGAGTTTTCATTCCTTAGACCCATGGAGGGCAGCAGACAGAAACAAAAAAACTATTTTGGTGAATGTTAATAAACTTCCCAATTTTGGCTAGAAATATTTCTTCAGCTGATCTAAAGCATTCTCTAGCATCTATCAATAAAAATGTAACTCCAGTAAGAGAAAATATAATTGACCCATTTTCCACTAAATCTGAATACCAAGCCTTGTGGCCTCAATTTTCTAGGGCAGTTGTAACTTCACAGCTCTTAGGAGATGAACTAATAATAAGGGTAGTTGTCCTGGCTTTTGGTTTTAAATGATCATCCTTGCAGCTGGGTGAGTAGTAGACTATAACCTTGTATGTATTTCACTTTATGTGCGTGGGCTTATATGCAGCAGTAATTCCTACGACTGGGATTGCTGGGGCACAGGACAAATGTATTTCTAATTTTGATAGATATTG
>PVKM010026087.1:0-19576 GCA_004027735.1 Carollia perspicillata | reverse complement strand
TTTCTTAGATAAGTCCCTTTAACATTTCATATAATAAGGGCTGGGTGATGATGAACTCCTTTAACTTCACCTTATCTGAGAAGCATTTGATCTGCCCTTCTATTCTAAATGAAAGCTTTGCTGGATAGAGTAATCTAGGTTGTAGGTCCTTGCCTTTCATGGCTTGGAATACTTCTTTCCAGCCCCTTCTTGCCTGTAAGGTCTCTTTTGAGAAATCAGCTGATAGTCTTATGGGAACTCCTTTGTAGGTGACTGTCCCCTTTTCTCTTGCTGCTTTTAAGATTTTCTCCTTCTCTTTAATCTTTGATAACCTAATTAGGATGTGTCTTGGTGTGTTCCTGCTCGGGTCTAATATCTTTGGGACTCTCCAGGCCTCCTCGACTTCCTGGAAGTCTATTTCCTCCGCCAGACTGGGGAAGTTTTCCTTCATTATTTGTTCAAATAAGTTTTCCATTTCTTGCTCTTCCTCTTCTCCTTCTGGCACCCCTATGATTCGGATGTTGGAACGTTTAAATTTGTCCCAGAGCTTTCTTAGCCTCTCCTCATTTTTTTGAATTCTTGTTTCTTCATTCTGTCCCAGTTGGATGTTTATTTCTTCATTTTGTTTCAAATCCTTGGTTTGAGTCCCAGTTTCCTTCCCTTCACTTTTGCTTCCCTGTATATTTTCCTTTATTTCACTTTGTATAACTTTCATTTCTTCCTTCATTTTGTGACCAAGCTCAGTCATTTCTGTGAGCATCCTGATTACCAGTGTCTTGAACTCTGCATCAGATAGGTTGGCTATCTCCTCATCACTTAGTTCTTTCTCTGGAGTTTTGATCTGTTCTTTCATTTGGGCCATATTTCTTTGTCTTAGCACACCTGTTATGTTGTAAGGGGCAGAGGCTTAGGGGTTCACCAGGACAAGGCAACCCTCTTTGCTGATGTTGTGGCGCTGTCTCTGAGGTAGGGGACAGAGAGGGAACAATGCCACTTGCGGGCTCTGCTCTAGCCCTACTTGCTGTCACTTCCTTCACTTCCCAGAAGCAGATTGTGGCCTTTCAGATGCTGATTCACACATGGGTGGGTTTGTGTATGTTCTAGGATCCTGTGAGCCTCTCCCAAGGACTCTCCTGTGATCCTGAGAGTTTCCCCCACTGCCACACTCCCACAGATTTTTACAGCCAGAGGTTTTGAGTCTGTAGTTTCCCACTCTGAAACCCTGGGTTCTGCAATCTGTCTCGCTTCCTAATGGTTCTTCCCAGCTTATTGGCTCATGAATGTGGGACCAACTAGTTCATCAGCCACCTCCTTGGCTGTGTGTCCTCTCCACCTCAGCTGCCTGTCTCCGCCCCTCCTACCAGTCAGGATGAATGTTTCTTTAACTCCTTGATTGTTGGACTTTCATGAAGTTTGAATATCTGGCAGTTCTGGTTATTTTTTGTTTTTAAATTTGTTGTTGTCCTTCTTTTGGTTGCACGAGGAAGCGAAGCATTTCTACTTATGTCTCCATCGTGGCCGGAACTCCTGGGCTGCTTTCTAGAGCAAAACAGAGGAATGACTTAGTAGCATCACATAGAGGGGGACTTGAAGGCATCCTTACCATTAAATATTGCCCCAATAGAGTGCTTATAAATCCACCATTAGGGATATATTCCTTTGGGTGAGTACTGCTTCTCCATAGGGCCACTGGAAATGTGACAATTGCACCTCAGACATTTTCTGGATATGCACATTGTGCCTAGGAGACTGCAGATAGGAGGGAGACTTGTGCCAAAGGAACACACATCCCTGAGGAGGACACTGTATGTGCGTAGAGCACTTAGATAGGGTAACCATGTGCAGTAGTTGGACGACTGGATTTATCCTCATTTTATAGTTGAGAAAACCAAATCTGACAAAGGCAACTTCTCAAAATGACATAACACAGAGTAGAAGAGCCAGGGAAGAAAGCCCTCAATTATCTTACTCATCTAGAAGACTGTCTTATCTATTAAATTTCTGAGCACAGTGTAATATCTCTGGGTTTTCCATGTGCAGAATTCTTTATTTGTCTCCTGTCTCTTAATAGCAACACTTAATTTCTCTTGGAGAAACAACACCCTTCCATCCCATACAGTCTTGGTAAAAGTGGGAAATTAGTGAGGGAGGCACTTCCACCACCATAACACTGGGCTCCTGATCCAATGATTTGTGCCAAATCAGAGTACCCTATTCAAACTAAATGTGCTGACTTGAGAGCACATGACTCAAGCAAGACAAAGCAGACTATTGGTATGGATGCTAGGAAAGAGCGCCTCTTTTTATTGCTGACATTGTAAATACTAAGAGGCATGCACATTTTAATCTTCCAAAACTATCCTCTAAACCAAATAGAAAGAAACATTCACTGGAAATGGAAGCCAATGCAAAAGAAAAGAGAGATAAAGAGGTAGCAGGTAAAAGGAGGCCAAGGTTGAAGGGATGACAGAGGAAGAGAAAAAAATAAAGAAAATTATTGGGATCTCCTGGATCTAGCCAAGACTGAAGGGGACCCTAAACACCTTAGACTTAATTACATGAAACAGTTTATTCTCTTGTTTTTTAAACATGTTTCGTTTCAGTTCCTGTCACTTCAAGCTAAGTGAAGTTATTAAAGTTATTACAATTCCAGCCAAAAGAGTTATGACAAATATTATACTATATAACTTTGTGTCATATATAGATATATCCACATGTTTATCTATGGATATAATATCAACATAGTAATAGATTCCAATCAATTCTAAATAAATATTTTAAAAAGAATCATTTATTTAAACTACATGGAGAATATCAGACTGAGAAACTACTGACACTATGCAATAGTAAAAAGCACTAGACATGGCCTCCAAAGACATGCTTCTAACTTCAGGTGCATAGAGACAGAACTTGGTGTATGAGACAGTTCAATTATGTACCTGCTCTGCCACCTTGGACAAATCTTTTAATCCTTCTAAGGGTCAATCTCCTCATCTGAAAAATAGCACATCTTCCTGTCTCTCTCACACACTAGATGTGAGAATTATTAGGCAGTAATATAAAGGTGCTACATTAACTTTAAAATACTGTATTAGATATGAGAGATCGATTACCAAGACTACCTTGCTGAATAGCTGACCCTTTTCTAAAGTCTGTTTATGTCTGTGTGTGCATGTGCATGTGTGTGTACTCACAGATGAGTGTTCTGTGGGTATCACTACAGAATGAAATAGCATTTCAACGATTGCTCTCTCTTGTCACTCTTTATGTTTGATAGAGTAAGTACTCAAGATGTGTGTTGGTTTGCAGTGGTACTTCCTGACTGATTTCCCCCATCAAGCATCATAGCAGAAAAACAATAATGTACTTTGACAGACTCTGAATTAAAGCTGTCTGGATTGTTCAATACAAAATTCAATTCTATATGTACTATTTCATCCACAAACACAAATACTCCTGACAGCATGTCCTAGTGGCTTTTAAAGGTTCTGCAAAATACATGAGGTTTGTTAGACTCTGCCTCTTTAAAATCCAGGTTACTGAGATCAGTAACTCTGGAGTCTTCCTCTTCCCCCAACCCCATGTCTCACAAACCTGTCAGCCTTGCCAGTCCCATTTCATCAGTCCTGCTCCATCAGCAATGCCAATTCCTGAATTCAGTCCTTTATCACTTCAGGGCTTCAACACCACAATTTGTTTCCATAACTATCTGACCATGATACTCCTCAGCAAAAAATTCTGTAATAACTCCTTGTTATATAGTAAATCAAGCATTTATCTCTTAGTATATAAACAAGACTTTGCTTGAGTTGGCCCTTACCTTTAGCTCTTCAGCCTTTTCTCCTTATTCTACCCCATTTAAGTACCTTCTCTTCTACCTATATGAAAATTTAATTTAAGACTTTCATAACTGCCAATCTCTCTCACAGTTCTATGCCCTTACTTACACATATTGTTCCACTTGCATGGAACTCCTCACACTCTTCTAAACCATAGCTTCTTTGTTTGGAAAGTGTAAAATCATAGCAAAAGAATGAACTCAAGAATCAACTTCCCTGTGAAGCTTTTTCTCAACCGATCATTTTGTCACTCCAGCCTTTTGAAGCTCAAATCTCTACATTATTATCACTGTAGCTAATATTTATAGAATGCTTACCATGTTCCAACTACAGCACTAATCACCTTAATAAGCTAATCTCATTTAACCTTCTCAACAACACAATGAAGTGTATATTATTTTTATTCCCATTTTACAGATGGGAAAAGCAAAACATGAGGATATTATTCAATTTCCTGGAATCACAGAGGTAATAACTGGCTAAACCAGGACTGGAATCCAGGTTGTCACACTCCGACACCCATGTGCCTAATGTCCATTACAGCACACCACACTACTTCTATTTCTATTATAGCATTTATTACATTGTGCTTGAATTAATTCTTAGCATATCTTTTTCACTTCATAAAAGCCTTGAGCTGACTGTGAATCCAGATTAAGGTCACATGTATCTTCATTTAGTCCATCACTCAGTTGGTGAGGGAAAAACCTAAAAGTGACAAATAGAAGAACATGCGCTAAAGGATGGTGATGAGGGGAGTGAGGACAGAGTCCTATGGGGACACAGAAAGCAGGGTCTAAGGGGAGAAGAAGGGCATTTTAGGAAGGAATAGCCTGGGCAAAAAGGTACTGGATCTGAGAAATTATCAGAAAGTTCAGAAGTCCTTTCCTGCATTTATCTTGCAGTTTGATCTATAGCCTTCCAGCAGATGTATTCTGGCCCTGAAGGACTCCTGAGCCACTCCTGGGAATGGAAAAAGCAGTCCCAGGTTCTGGAGAATGGGAATGACAGCCTCTGACTGAAGAGTGGAACACTTTATGGAATGCATGTGGAAGTCAATTCGCACTCAGAGCTACTCCCCAGCACAGAGTGAGCTTCCCAATGTGTCTTTAACCTTGAAGATATCAGTAAACCTTCCTGAGTCTGTCTCCACATCAAATTGACATTGCATTGTATGTCCACTCTTTGGGAACTATCATTTGAACCTAAGTCAGGAAGGAAGTCCAATCCCTGGTACACAGAAGAGTACCTGATAGGACTGGCTTAATGAGAAGTTCATTAATTCATTTGTTTGGTTGTTTGTTCACTGGTTTTCAAGATATGCATGGAGTACTTTCTGTTCTCACAAGTTCTGCTCAGTCCCTGGGCAAAAACCAGAGACAGACACAGTCCAGTACTACATCTTAAAACATAATGGGAAAGACAAGCATTTAACAAGTAATTAACATTACAGGGTATGAAGTGTTTTCATATGGGATTTACAAGTTACCTTGGGTTATTCAGCAGGAAGACCTGACTTCTCCCAGGGAGTCAGAGAAATCCTCCTTGATTAAGCAGAAGTGGTCGTGTTTAAGCCAAAGCCTGAATGAAGCATGAGAGGATCAGCCAAGTAAAGACCCATCTTTACATGGGAAGAGTATTAAATAGCACACAAAAACGTGAGTCTAAAGAAGATATATGTAGCACAGACTTCTCAAGGAAGTGAAAAACAGTCCAATATACCTGAAGTGCAAAGTATAAAAATGACAGTAGCACACATGAAACAAAGGGGCAACAGGGATGAGATGAGAAGGCTTATAAACCAAATTGGGGAATTGGGGCTTTGGTGTTATTTAGTGAGACACTGTGCCCTCATTTTGCTATTTTATTTCAAATGTTCCACCATCACAGTGACCTGATCGTGTGGCTGTTTTGGCCAGATATGCCTACAGTCATCAGGGGTTCAGTATCTCTCTTTTCTTCCAGGGATAAGTGTGATTAACATTAAAAATAAACTTGTCTTTGATTCCACTTATTTAAACAATGAAAAAAAGAAGCATCCTTCATTAAATTTAGAGACTCACACACATACCTAGTCCCCACTATGGAAAGCAGACCGAGTTATATGCCCTGACAGGGGTACAGACATACATCATATAGGGTATGAGCAAAAATATTAATTGCAATTTAGATGTGCGAATCTAAAGGAAAGTGACATTGAGCTCGAAGTAGGGAGGTGGTGAGGACGGAAAGGATGGCATTGTAAGTACAGTCACAAATTAAACAATGCCACATTGATGAAGGACTATCAGGAGCATTCAAGGACAGTGTTAGTCATCTGTGCCCAGACCTCCATGCACTTACGTGAGGGAAGGTCAAAACAGTGCATGGATTAGAGGGTGAGCATAAATCCTGAACAAATGCAGAACACTTGGCAACTAATAAAGCATAACAGGCAAGAGCACGAACTTTGCCATCTGAAAATCTGGGTTCCAATTCTGATTCTATCATTTCCTATTCTCATGACCTTGAGAACATGAATTAACCTAAATTATATGCCAAATAAAAATGATGATGGTACCTGCCCCAGAGAATCACTGCAATGATTAAATGAGATAGTAAATATAAAGCTTCTAGAACATGTAGAGTCTTTTAAAAATGTTAGATATTTTTAATATTATCACTGTCTAGAAAAATTGCTTTTCCCTGGTGGTTTAATTTGTTTCATATCCTTAAGAATATAAAAATTAAATTCTTTCTGTGGCCTGTTTAATAAGCCACCTTTATTGAAAGCATAAAATGAAATTAAATTTGAGTTTATGTACAAAATACTAACTGTATTTTTGTGTGCAAGAAAATAGAGTGAAGTGCATTGAAAGGTGAAAGTGATAAAAAGCCAACAGCAACTAAAATTTTCAGAGCACTTATAATGCCTGTAAGCCAGGCACCGGTAACTACTAGTCCTTAATTGCCCTGTATCCCCTATGTCAAGAACCACACTAAATCAACCTATACCACAGAGGGGTTTTCCCCATAATAAAGAAATACCACTTCCACTTATAATACCTAGGGAAAGAGGAAACCTGAACCTCAGAGGAGTTTCTTCAAGCCCAGAGCAGAAAAAACAGCCTTCTAGTATAGTAAGAGAGTGGGGATTTATATTTAAAAGGAAGGGGAAACAGGCAGATCACATGTCAAAAAGTCAGCCTCTCAGGGGCAGGAGATACAAGTTGTTCTCAGGTCATCAATTACAACTAGAAGACAGTGTGAGTGGCAGCACATAAGGCAGTCCCTTGGCAACACGGGGTAAAAATAGTCACAAAATTGGGAAAGCCTGAACCAGTATTTCCAAAGCTCCACCAACTCCTATCTCGTGAGAAATCCATAAGTTTCCCCCTTGTCCCATGGGGTATGCCATGGCTAAAGCCAAGTGCTCTGTAGATGAGGTCTTTGACAGAGTGAGCCAGGAGCATCCTCAGCACCAGTGCAAAGGATGGAGGCAGCAAGGGAGCAGAACAACCAGCCCTGCCAGAGGCCAGGGAATACACCAATAATAAACCTCACCCTCTGTGCCAATGGTGTGGGGAAACAACCACAACATCGCCAGGGAAGTAAGGAGAGCCAGAGGACAGTGAGAGGGGCTATGGGGACCTGGGCCCCTTCCCGCTACTACAGCAGGTGACACCAGCCCCAATCTCACAAACTTAGACAACATCTTGGAGAAGAACAGGGAGGATCATTACCAAACAAACTAAATCCTCCAAAGCCATTATTTAAACTGGAAAGGACTGAGAGATCAGTAATTAGAAATTTTGAGGCTTCCACTCACACTCACATACACACTTCTTTCCAGCTTCCCAATAACATTAGGCTTTTGAGGAAGATAACATCAGTTACAAAAAATAAAGTCCATATTCTCTGAGTATTAGTGAGAATAAAATCATGACCCTGAACACATGCAGTACCTCATCTGTTCTTTACAACAGGTCTGTGAGAAGGATGCTATATTACCCCTGTTTTACAGATGAGTAATCGAAGCTTCATGAGGTTCAGTAAGTTGCTCAATGCCAACAACCTGAACTCTATCTCATATCTGACTGGTGCCAAAGTAATCTTTCTAACTGCTATGCCCAACTAAAGGTTGAACTCCAATTATGGAAGATACCAAATATCAGCCTATGAACTTTGAGCTTCATTCTATAGAAATAGAGCAACATAAAAAGCTTTGCAGTAGGGAGGGAGATTATTATATTTAAGGTTTAAAGGAATCCACTCTCAAGGCAATGTAGGGAAGAGATTAAACAAGTAGAGACTAATGCATGAAGTGTAGGTAGAAGGCTTATGAAAAATAGAGTGAGAATTAAAATTGAGGCCTCTTTGATGTAAATATCAGTGGGTTTTCTTCTGGGCCAAGCTGCCTCAGAAAAAAATGACCTCCATATTGGAGACAGAAGGAATATAAGTAGGGTGGTACCATCTATTGAGCGATGGGAGGCATGTCAGTATTGAAAGATAATATTAAAATTGATTTTGGATATATACTTTCCCTAAATATGAATCTCCTTGAAAATAAATAGGATTCCATAAGTTCTAAGAAACCACCTACAAACCTCTTGGTGAGAGCCTCATCATTATGATATATGTCTCAATTAATATTTTCTCAGCATGACTCTTTACTGTATTATTTCAATTACTTTTAAATGTTAAAACATAAAAGTTCTGTTTAACACAGCTCATAAATTTAATTGAAAGGTTTTGTAAAATTATTGTAATCACTTTGAAAAGGTAGAAAAATATTTTTAACAGATAGATGACCTGACTTCAGATAAGTTCTAGGAAATGAACCTTTTTAGTTATTAATGAAGTCAAGACACACACCACTAAAATTATCAACAGGAAAGCAAAGATGGTGATAAATCAATCATTTGGTTCAATTTAATCCAATTAAATAAATTGTTATTGAACACCTACTTCATGCAGGGCACTCTGCTAAGTAATGGGATTACAAGAAGGCTTGAGATGAAGTTTCCAACCCTAGGACTCAGAAATCCATCTTGCTACAGAAAGAACATGGCTTTTACAACCACACTGTCCTGGCATTGAATTCTGGCTCTGAAGCCCCCACTTCTCCTTTAAAGCAGTCAAAACAATATACTATACCTAATTTTCACAGTTACTGTACAAATTCTAACAGAGCAGGTAAATCCCAATAAATGTAAGCTATTAGTTAGCCTTGGTAAATAAGTATAGTTTACGAACAACTATAATAAATGCCCATGTAATAGAAAAGTTACATTATAATGAAGCAGAGATATGATGCTTTTATTTTGAAAGGGGCATTTTTAAGAGAAGAAAGTGGGTAGAAATTGAAGGGCTTTTTTTCAGTCATCCAGTGAATGTTGTTGGATAGCAGACAGTGCAACTGAAAGAGAAAACTAGAGGTTTATCAAGCCAACTACATTCTCATACGTTGTATTATTTAATCCTAACCAGAACCACACAGCGTATGTTATTTTGTCTATTTTACATATAAGGAAGCAGACTCAGATTAGGTGAGCCCCAAGGTCACACCGCTACCAAGTAGCAGAACTAGAATACAAACTTCTATACACTCAGTGCCTTGCATCCTGGTACCTCCTTCCAGCCTATCTGGACATGCCTACACGAAGGAGCTTGTAGAAGGTGTTCCATAAACATTTCCTGATTGGAGAGGAGTTAAAGGGGCAAGATGAATGTAAAAGGAATATATAGAAGATGTCCAGCTAGAGAGGTTGGAGAATTCAGCAGGATTTGGAGGTTTTGGGTGTAAAAAGGCAGGAAGTTAGAAGACACTGAGATGGTTGTGAATGGAACCCACCTATCTCCCAGTTTCAAGTTTGGAATGTTGGTAAGCTGATGCTTCCATAGACCTCCTTCAAAAGCAAAACAGAGAGTAAGACTGTTTTTTAGTACACAAATGTAGTTTCTTCAAATGTTTTCAGGTGGCCACCTTCTTAGCTCTCCAAAAGCAGAACAGAGAGTGAGATTATTTTTTAATACACAAATCTAGTTTCTTCAAATGTTTTCAAGTGGCCACCTTCTGAGCCCTCCCCCCACTCTACTGATTTACCTCTGAATATGTTCCTTCAAGAATATGCTACATCCTTTTTAAAATCATAGCTTCCAGAGATAAATGCAATGATCAAAGTTGTGGTCAGTTTAAAATAAGTCGAAAAGCACCATAACCACCTTCCCATTGAACACTATCAAAATTAATGTGGCCTAAGATGTTACAGGTATTTTGTTGCATTTTGGTTTTAGCAGCTGTGCATCATTTACTGACTGTAATAGTTGGTGTATAATTCAATAAACTTGTTTTTAATTGACCAAAAGAAATACAATACTGATATTTTCCAAAGTCTTTTAAGAGATACTCACAGAAAAAAAACTTAAAATTTCAGACCATAACTAGGGTTAAAGGGGTTTCAAAATCACGGCATTGTTTCCTAAATAGGAATGACGAGTGAAATGTTTTCTCCTCAGTGACTCAAAAGGAACCAAACAACTGTCTCAAGAACAAATACATCCTCAGTGTGGCAGCTCTTTGTCTTCCCCATTTGTCTTCATTCTGTCTGCATCACAAATCGGATACGACTTTCAGAGGCAAGTTCTCTAGGAAAGAAAACTGATTAAAATGGAAAGGTTTCCCAAGAAAGAAATGCTTGTATTGGAATCACAATTACTTAAAGAAAAATAGATGAATAAATCCACAGATCTGCGTTGCTACTTTAATATTTCTGAACTGAGGCTTTCTGAGGTTGTGTCGTTTTATCAAGAAGCTTTAGTGTACGAGAAATATGTAACCCATACAAACTGTGCCTCCTTCTTAGGGTATTGCCTTAGTAATGGAGTGAAGAGGGTGCTCTTTATCACCAACTGGGGCTCCTGAAGAAACACACTACAGACCAGAACGACACAGTCCCATCTGTAAGGACAGGGACAAAGGAAGCATCTAAGTGATTGCATAAGAGAATTAATTCCAAATCCTTAATAACAGGCATGGATATGAATAAATAGGGGAGGGTACAGTTATTACATTAAGATAAAACACTTAGAATGAAAATAACAACTTTTCTCTTTATATTCAGGATTGAAAGAAATACAGACTAATCGTGCACTAAATTTCCCTCGGATCCTATCTTCAGAAATTAATCGTTCGTTGAGCAAGTACTCATTGCCAGGAAATAAGTAAGTACTGGTATTACAAAGAAAAATAAGACAAATTTCCTGACTCCTGTATCAGTAGCTCTAATTTGAGAGTGACATAAATCAACAAATTATAACGTGGCATACTTGTCAGTAGGTATATCTGGCTTCAAGGGCTCTTTTCAGGAAAACCCTGTACTGTTTGTTCTCAGGCTTCTCTACTTTTTCTTTAATGTTATTATTTTTCTTTTCTCGACCATCACCTTACCACAGACTTCCAGAACCCTTAACTGCTAGCATGGGAGAATCACACTGCCATGTGATGAGCAGTCTCCAATTTATAGTCACAATTCCCAGGCTTTAATCCTGGATTTATCACTAATAAACTGAGTGATTCTTGGTGAGTCATTGTTTTCTCTCTGGACCTTTATTTCCTCTCTTGCAAAATAGAGAAAAGATCTGAAGAGTCTTCAGGATGTCTCCCAGGTATCACATTCCATGATAGGCTCTACACCTACCAGGAGCGTATGAAGAAAAACAGCAATGCTGGACCAAAAAGCAGTAACTCTCTCATAACGGAATTCAGATACCACTGCCCCTTGGGGAAACAAATCGGAGACTGAGGGTACTAGGTTTATCTGATCCCAATTAATTCAACAGGCATTTGAAAAGGGTCTACTATGGGCCAGATGAAGAAATAGCTTCTGCCTTCAAGGAGTTTTGGTTTCAGTGGCAAAAGTACACTTGTAAACAGACAGTGGCTAAATGAAAAAATAAGTATGGTGAGAGAGGAAATATCTTATTTCCATAAGGATTTGTCATGTCACAAAGCATGGGGTGAATACAGACAAAAGCTAAAACAATCTAGAGTTTCAGAAAAGGCTTTCCAAAGGTCATGATGATTAAGCTAAAAAAAAAAGAAAAGAAAAGAAGGAAGAGGGAGGAAGATTTTCTAAGATGAAAAGGCAGAAAGGCTTAGAAGTTCAAATTAGCAGGATGCCTCTACAAATTGCAAGCCACTCACTGTGTCTATAGCCCAAGGTGTGAACATTGCAAAGAAGCAGTATGTAAGATGAATATGGAAAAGTAGGCAGGAGCCAGAAAACCGAGACCTTGTGCATCGTGCTAAGGAGTTTAGACATTATCCTGTGGATCTCCAGGACAGTGAAAAGGTTGAAGCCGAAATGGATTTTCCATAAGAATCTTGTCCCTCAACACATCTTGGACCAGTTTGTCTCTCTCAGATAAACTTATCACTTGGGATCAGTCTGCATGCCCTTTCCGGTCTGTTCTTGAAAATCTCCTAAGCTTCGCCTTCCATAACAATATCCCTAAGATTCTGTTATGCAGACCCCAGGAGAATTCATTCTGTACAAGCTAAGCATTTCTGCACGGGCTGCTTCTCAAGCAAGACAGCCAAAAGCTGCAGCACAAGCTCCAAACAAACTCTTCAGCTCCTGAATTATTCAGGGAACAATTAAAATGAGACTCACGACTCACAGGGCAAATTAATTTTAATTTTTAAACAGGCAACATTTTAAATTGTTCATTTCCTTGAAATGTATCCGCCTTGGCATTTTTATCATCAGAAGAGTAAGTAAAGCTCCTAGCAGAAAGAGAAAAAAGGGCCGGCATGCCCTAAACTGGGACTTTCTCATGTCCAGGAAGGGGCCTTCAGAGTAAGTAACAGATTATCTATTCTTGAAGGGTATATGTCTTGAAAACTCCAGTTTCGGTCTAAGAAATTCAGTACTAGAAAATCCACTTTTCCCCCTCTGGTCCTGTCATAACGTGGGGTCAGCAGCCTGAAACTCCAGCACCTTCATACAGCATGCTCAACTGCAGGGTTAGCTGCAGCTATTTCCACACAAAAGCAAAAGGAAAGCATCGTCCATGGCCTAGGTTTTGAAGCCTAAGAACATTCCTTTAACCAAAGACTTCTCTCTAGGATGAGGACTGTGTGTTCCTGGCCTGCATTAGGTTCCTGGTAACTTAAAAACAGTTGCTCAATTAAGTTTTACTCTACTGACTTGAATTTCATATAGAAAACCCTTGTCAGATAGGGAATATCCTCTATGGTTTTTCTTTTCTTCTGTACCATCTCTGCTCTTGATAACTAGTAGTTTAAGTGTCCTTGAGAGGCTTAGGGGCCCAAGAACAAAATTAAATGCCACCCATCACTTCTCCCTATACTCTGCTTCAAAAATGACCAGATGCGGACCCTCCTGTCAGTGAGACATTCAAGAAGACCAGTGTGGCTGCCTAACCTGCCTAAGCTGCAGTTGAGGAGTCCAAGTTAGGGCTAGGGTAAGCCTGGTAGCCACACGTTCTCCCTCCCAATCCAGGGTCTTTACCACCGCCCACCATGGCCCAATGGGACCAGGAAGTCTCTCAGACACTCACCTGGCTTCCTGCCTTATCCTTCTCCTTCCTGGTTGCTAAGATTCCCAGAATAAAACAAATAATGAATGTTTCGGAACACCTCATTACTGGTCCACCACTCTGATATGCAATTTATATACACTATAATATTATATATTTCAATAAGTCTGTGAGGAAGAATTCTTTAAATGGACATATAATGACACAAAATATTATACTAGTTTAAGGTGCATGACACAAGGATTTGATATACACAGACATTGTGAAATGATCACCACAGTAAGTCTAGTTAACATCCACCACCATACATAGTTACTAATTTTTTCTTGTGATAAGAAATTTTAAGATCTACTCTCTTAGCAACCTTAAAGTACATAACACAGTACTGTTAACTGTAACTACCATGCTATATACATTACATTCACAGAGGTTATCTATCTTGTAACTGGAAGTTTGTACTTTTTGACCCCCTTAACCCATTTTGCTCACTCCATAGCCCCCCACAGGCAATGACCAATCTACTCTTTGTGTGTGTATAAATTTGTTTTTATTTTTTTAGATTCCACATATAAGTGAAATCATATTTTTTTTCTCTGACTCACTTCACTTAGCATAATACCAGGAAGAATTTTTTATAGCTATTTCATATCTGAGAAAAATTGAGGCTGAACATGATTGATTAGTAGACCTAAGAACACACAGAAAACCAGCGATATTACTAAGATTTCAATCCTTGTACATCCAACTCCACACTTCTGATTCTTTTGACTCTCCTGAGGAGGTTTTGGGTGGGCTGGGCTGAACTCTCTGAATAAGTATGGAGTCTTTTTTTCCCACAGCTCCTACGCAGGCTTACAGTTCATGTAATATTTCTTGACAGTGGTGCTTCCTTGCCTCTATGCACAAAAGATTTCTTATTCTCTGCCCATCTGTGTCTCATCCCAATTTCTCAGACTCACCAAGGCTCTTCCCCATGGCACCACAGGACTGAGATTCACTAGCATTTTGGAAATGCTTCCAATGTCCCAAAAGGAAGCTCTGATCATTCATCCATTGTCCCTCTGTTCATTTCCATTCTTCCCACTCAGCTCTGTTCCCCCCTCCAGGTCCATGACACTGTCTTAACTAAAGGCCCCATCATCTCTGGTACCTGACAGCTTCCTAACTGGTCGGTCTTTCTGCCTCCTGCCTTTCTGTCTTTCGATCCATACTCCACACCAAATTCAAAGATGTGGCTCCAAAATGTAAATATGAACATGCCACTCACCTGCTTAAAACCCCTCAGCTGCTTGATCACATCCAAATGTTAAGCAGGATATGGGAGGCTGTCCGTGTTCCGGGCTCTGACTCCTTCCTTGTCTCCTCATACTCCCCCTACCCCCATTCTTAAACCCTAACTCTAACAATATCAAAATACCACCATTTCCCATTCTGCAGCCCACCTGTAATTTCTTTCATACATACTGCAACACACACACATTTCCAACTAGTAAATTCCTAATCATTCCTCATAACTTAACCTAGATTCAGCATGGTTCCTTCATGAAGCTTCCTATGAGCACTGCAGGAAAAGTTTATAGCTCACCTTTGGGCATTCATTATTCTTTGTACACCCTTTAATTATAAAACCTAGCCTATACCAGTCTGTCATTTCAGAACTCTCTTTACTTTTCCTCATGAGACTCTGTGTTCCTTAAGGAAAGAGAGAGACTATGTCTTATGCATCTTTGCATTAGGTTTGAATATGCCAAGCATTCAACAATCATTTGATGAATGAATGGGTTAAATAAGTAGTCTAACAATTAATATAATCAGTAATGGTATCAGGATAGCTGAATTCTACTCTCAGTTCTCTCCATGACTTTAAAAAATAATCGAAGTTGTCATTGTTTTTAAATCCTCACCCAAGGATATATTTATTAATTTGAGAGAGAGAGAAAGGGAGAGAGAGAGAAAGAGAAAGATAAAAGCATCGATGTGAAAGAGAAACATCTATCAGCTGCCTCCCATACGAACCATGACTGGGGATCACACCTGCAACCTAGGTACGTGCCCTAACCAGGATGAGTCCACAGCATTTTTGGTATACAGGATGATGCTCCAACCAACTGAACCACCTGGCCAGGGATCAGTAACTTTTTGTGTTAAAAATCAGTCTTCTAAATATGTTTATGTCCCATCTAAACAATTTTCTGTATGAAAAAACAGCTCCCTATTTCCCCCATTTCTCAGGCCCTAGTGACTACCATTCTACTCTCTGTTTCTGTAAGTCCAGCTTTTTCAGAGTCTACATATAAGGGATAGCATAAAATATTTGTCTTTGTTTGACTCCCTTCATGTAGCATAATGCCCTTGGGTTCTGTCCATGATGAAGGTATTCCCTAACACTGCAGTGGTAATCACATTGCAATATATATTAGTGTATCAAATCAACACAATGTATACCTTAAACTTACACCATGTTATATGTCAATTATATCTCAATGAAGCTGGAGAAAATAAAATATAGTAAAGCATTTTTAAATAAAAACAGTAAGTACTGTAGACACTGAAGTAGGCGCTGACAATACTGGTATCAATAAATACAACCTTGCCTTCAATAGATATGAGGGTCTATTGGAAGAAACAGACTTTGAATCAATTAAAGATATTAAGTTGTGCCAAAGGGGGTTTATGAAAAGCAGTGGGAACACAAGAATTGATACTGAATGTGCACAGATAGTTGCCCTGGGAAGGTCAGAAAGGCTTTACAGATGAGATGAACTCAGCTATGGGAGCTGAATCCAGAAAGAGAAATTAAGAGTTTTTCAGGCAGGGAAGAGCATTCCAGGCCAGGTGAACTGCATGGGCAAATACACTAAAAAGTGAGAGAGCTCAGGGTGGAAGAATATAAACATTCAGTTATTTCTCTTAGTCCAAAAACTTTGAAGATAAGGAGCATAAAGGAAAGGAAACGTATTTTCTGGGTCTCCTGAGACTCATCACCAGCCTGGTAAGGGACAGTAATCCCCTACCATAAGCACTGGCCAGGTCTCATCTGCACTGCTATCTCGGTCCAGGTTTCCTGGTCAAAGAAGTAAGTGAGGCCCCTCTCATTCCTGATGCACTGCATTGCGCTGCAGCCTCTTTTCATGGGAGCCTGCACAGCCCGACAAACAGGACCCTCCTCCTCAGAGGCCCCAGTGTCCCAGAGGGGCTCTTCACCAAAAAGCAATGTTATGCACATTAATTCTTTGCAGTGACAGATAAACACTAAACAACCAGTTTAACATACTCCTTAAATTGCCTCTAAGCAACGTGAAGGAAGTAAACACTATATTAGCTGTTAAACTTTTTATTAACATTTATAACTTTCTGTACCCTCAAGTTGAAGACAGCAAGGAAGAAGCAAGAAAGGAATTAAAAATAATATCCACAGCTTACATAGCACTTACTGTGTTCTGGTTATGACTGTAACTGCCTCACCAACATTAATGGAGTTAGTCCTCATTTGAGTCCAGTGAGGCAAGCCCTGTTACTGTCTTACTTTAAAGGTGGAAAAACTGAGGCTCAGAGAGATGGTTCCTCACTTACTTGCTGATAAGTGGTGAAAACTGACATCTGAACTCCAGGAGGAGACTCTGCAGACTTAGCTCTTACTAAAATCCACAGCTTGCCTTGTTGATACAGTAGACACAATTACTGCGTCATATTATGAACCCAATGCTATGACAAAATTGTATCATTTGGAGATAGAATATGTGGTGAAATGGCTATAACCAATAAAAGCTACAGGAACTGTCAAGGAGATAGTAAGAACAACCCCCAACAGATTAATGGCTTAGAACCAGCTGGATCCAACATGGCAACTAATTTCACTTTACAGTAAACCCTAGACTCATTATACACTCACAGTAATACATTAGCATGCTATATGGCACACCTCAATCACCCTGATCAGAAACAGAAAGCCCATCTGAGGACACAAACAGCCAGCAGTGGTCCTCTGAGAAGTCTCCTTTTCTGGAAAGATTCTGAGTATTCCTCACCCTCATTGAATGCCCTACCCCATAATTAAATGAGCCTCAATTAAAAAAAGTTAATTCCACTACAGAGGGGTCACTTTGCCTATGGAGTAGCCATTCTCCGTCTCACTGTTTTACTAGTAAACTCGCTTTCACTTTAAACTCTATGCTGGTTCCCATTTGAATTCTTTCCTGTGCAAAGCCAAAAACCCACAGCGGGTCACAGACCCCCAAATGCGTACAGCAATTTAATTCTCATTAAAGCCTACACTGTGAATTAAAAGCTGAGGCTTGGAGAGGATAGCTGACCTGATGTTTCACAGCTGGTGAGTGGAAGACTTAGAGTTTGAATTCGAGGCTGTCTGACCTAAAACTCATGCCATGTTCACTGTCTGTCTCTATAAATGCTGCGGGTTACAGAGAAGGAGGGGAACTGGTTAACAAAGCAGAAGGCCTGACTTCTCTGAACGACATTATCTGCATTTTAATTTCAATCTGATAGAATTGAAAAAATCTGAGACTGAGACTTCATTAAACACTAAGGAGTTTTGCCTGGACCAGTGGTTGTCAAACAGTGCTCCTGAAGCCCCAGAGACTTCTCCTGTGGGGGAACTTCAAGTCCTTCATGCAATCCCCTACATTAATCAGCTTTTGTTGCAGGGACAAACAAGTCTAAATCCCTGGGCTTCATAACAACAAAACTTTATACCTCATTCACCTGGCATATGGTCTGGACAATAAAATTGCCAGAAACTATATTACCTCTAAAATTATAAATTCAATCTCCTACTAACCAACCACAAATTCCTATCCTTTTTCAGCTCACTTGCTTTACTACCCCATAGCTATTATTATTCAACTTCGTCAAGATCTCCTATCCACTGATGCTTCCACTTTTGATCTAACTACTAGCATTCTGTCATGTAGACCACAGCCCAAATCCATGGCCCTTGGTTATTATCAAGCTCATACTAGTATTGCTAACTCCCTTGTCTCCATCTTCCTAAGCTCTGTTCATCCCAGCCCTAAATGAACCTAACCCTCTGCCTTCTCATTGCCTCATTTAAGCAGCTGAATTCCCTGAAGAACATCATACAACTGGAAAAATTGCTTTCACCATATGTTCATGATTACCAACCCCAAACTCAACATGGCCTGGCAGTGCTACTGAGCTCTAATAAACTGTCTCCTACTCTACACAAAACTCTTCAGTTTCTTCAAAGGTGCCATACTTCAATCACATTTAGATTAGTTGGTCTCACCTTATTTTATTTTAAAAAGCCACCTTCCTCTCCTCAAGTCTACAAAAATATCTAATCTTCAGCCATTTCTACTTCCTATTTAACCATGGAACTTTCCTCCTTCTAGCAATGGTCCCTCTCTCAACACTTTCCATACGCTTTGAATTTTATTTTCTCTCATGTTCTCAGTTACTCTTTTCTTCTTTGCATCTTTTCTCCCTCATTCTCTAGTAGCTTTTTACATCATCATTAAATCTGTTTTCACCTTTCCCATACTTAATAATCCTCTCTAGCTCCCAAATCTCTTTCTAGCTACTGTTCTACTTTTCTGCAAAACAAAACTTCTAAAAAAAAGTTTAAAAAGGTATCTATCACAGTTCAATGAGAAGAGAGAAACCAATATATATAATACACCTTTCACTAGGTCAGATCTATGCCAGATGTTCAATAAATTATTAAAACAGTAGTAAAAACCGTAATAAAAAAATACTAATTGCAACTGACACAAAAATTTTCTTATAGGCTAGCACAGCCCTTAGCATTGTAAGTAAATTATCTCAATTTGTTCTTACAATGACCCTATGAGTCGATATTAATTTTATCCCAACTTTGTAGATGATGTATCTAAAGCTTAGAAAAGTTAATTTGCCCCAGGTCACAAAACGCAAAGAATGTATGACCAGGATTTTCTTCTAAATCTGATTCAATAACCAGAAATTATCACCCTCTAAATTATACCTGTCTTCCATTCCTCCAGCACTCTCTACATATCTCTACCTCATAGAAACAGAGATAATTTTTCCCAAGAGCAGAGGAATAATAGTCAGGAAGCACCTCTGTGAGGTTGGATGATGTTGGCATTACCTCCAAATCCTTGGCGAATCAGTACAGAAGCAGATCCACTAGGAAAATTCCAAGGAAAGTGTTTTTATGGGAAACACCAGGTTTAACTCACAAGAATTATGGA
>PVKM010026086.1:0-19882 GCA_004027735.1 Carollia perspicillata | reverse complement strand
GGCCAGAACTGACCCATTCTTTAGCAGGTGTGTATAGTTTCAAAGAATTTAGTTATGAAGCATCGGGGCTAAAATTGAGTTAGAGTTGCAATCCTATTTTTTCCCTACAACATTTAAATCACTCCAATATTAGTTAAATAGTTTAAAAACATAATTTAAGCATTTTGGACACCACTTAGTAATAACTCAGTCTCAAACTCAGTTCAGGGTCAAAAACTGTGGGTTGAGGTTTGAACTTCGGTTTTCTTCTGATTTTCCTGTCACACTGACACTTCAGCACATGTTTTTTTCTGCAACTCAATGAAAAGCCAACAAAACAGAAATGTTCATCTCCCCACAGTACCTTGGCTGAAAATTTAAGTTATTTGGGGCAGTGGATGAAATATTTTAACGTGCCAGTTACTGTGGTATTTCCGCTCTGTGTTGAGCTCTCCTCTTACCTAGACACCGGAATCTGAGTCATGAAATCCTTTCCCATTGTGTATGTTCTGGTTGACTGCTGTTGCATGGGATGTGCGTTTAGGCCCCAGCAGCCATCCTCGGAGCAAGCATGACGGAAAATTGCCGTAAAGAGTCGTGTAACAAAAGGTGTAACCAACTTTTGATTTGCAATGCTTGAATTCTCTTGAATGGCATTTCTTTCTTTCCTGAAACACAGGATGAGGCATGACACTACCTATCAAATCACAGTCTCATCGTTGGGTATTTTCTATGTAACATACGCTTTGTTTTTTCATTCATTCATTCTTTTTTTTTTTTCTCCTCAAAAGGCGTTTGAACAGAAATCACCTTCAGCTGTTTCCTGAGTTGCTGTTTCTTGGGACTTCGAAGCTCTACAGGCTGTAAGTAGACTGAAATAGTCATTGTTGCTTTGGGTAGTACCTTGTGTTGTACTAATATACGTTGGATTTGTTTCAGTGTGCTTTCTTGGAATTTAGTCATCACTAAAGTAATGGGTTAAGAGTATGCCTTTATTTTTAATGGGGATTTATGGTTGTTTTTCCGGTGATTCCAGTTGTTTTATTTGCTGAGCACTTACTGGTTTGTGTGTGTTATTATGATTGTGTTATTCTGCTTTGGTCGTGTGTTGCTGGGGAGATTTGCCTCGTTTCTTTATGAACTCTTGTGATTAAGTTCTGAAGAGGAAAAAGGCCCCTGCACTTCCTCTTCAGAGGAAGTTGGCCACGTTTTCTTATAAAGTCGGGGGTTCTTAATATTGTTTTTGTACTCGAGTATATTTATTAGTCTGGAAATATTATTAAAGGATATTTAAAAAGGGCTGTAAATTTATTCTTCTATGTTCCTTTTAAGGCCAGAATTCCAAACTCTGCAATGTGAATGACCGTAAGGGTTTCATAGCAAGTGCGTCAGTACGTCATTGACTATTAACGGAAGTTCTTGGGAAGGAGAGTAATGTGAGTTGTAGGCAGGATCAGCTTTTCCTCCCCAAAATGCCTGTTCGCTGACTTAATGTATAATAGTGAAAACACATTTGTGAAAGCTTTTAAAATTAGATTCTCAGCCATGTGAATGATTCTGTGCAGATGGGCGATAAGCTGCAAAGTGTTGGGAAAATAAATAGCAATGATTATTGATGTTCATGGACGTTGTGGAAAAACTGTTGGCCCATGTAGAATAAACTGCTCAGCATGGCCCCCACCTGCATTGTGGGAAGCCCCATAGGTTCGAGTCTGTAGGGGAAGAGAGCAGATTGCCTTCTTCTGAACTTGACTTTGTAGCCAAGTCTCCTCGCCCTATTAGTTCAGTGTTGTTATTGATTCCGCCAGCAGGAAGACTGTCCTTCCACAGCCCTGCCCCCATTCTAGCCAGGGTCTTGGTGAGGTCCTCCTGATATCCGACTTACTAGAGAGAACCCCCCCAGTAGGTAAAGGTGTAGCCAGCTAACACACCTGATCTTCCTCTAGAGCCCGGCTTTCTTGTACTTCTAAGGAAAGCCCAAGTCATCTATCATCGTTTCTCTACTTTGTGTTTCCTGCTGGTTAATTGGCTCAATTTAAGTAAATTAAAAAAAAAAATCAAATAAATCCTTTTAAATAATAATTCTCTCAGGACTAGTTTTACCAAAGAAACAGGATGTAACCTGTTATAAAGATTATAGTATGTATATGAACTGATACTTATATATAAATGTTTGTGCTCAGTTTCTAAGAAGGGCCATAGAAATGGGCTTAATAGTGTCCTACTGTCTGCTTTAATTTTTGTTGACTGAGGAGACTCAGAGGAATTGACCTCAAGGCTGGCTATGATGAGAACTGTTAAACTATGACTTTGCTAGCAGGGTGCTTATCAAATAGTTCACAATGTCTAGGATAGTGTCCATTTTCAATGAAGCTGTGAAAATATAGTTTAAACAGAATGACTGCCATCTGGCATTAAAATTATTAAGCTGAAGAGTTGAAGGAACTTCAGCACTATCTTGGAGAAATAAGAATGTGGGATTTTTAGAAGTACTTGGATTAATTTTCTTAAGAGTCTTCATTGCGGGTGGTATGATCCAGTTCCCAGTCCTTTACCAGCCAACTATATTCTTTTACCATCTTTTTTGACAATATCACATAGTGGACCAAGTGATTTTCTTTTGTGATATGTTATAATTTTATAATTTTAGGTGCTTCATGAATGAAGGACATTTCAAATCTTAAAGAAGTAAATTAAGGAAATAGAACCCCTCAAACTAGCAGGGGTGTCCAACCTTTTGGCATCTCTGGGCCACACTGAAAGAAGAAAAGTTGTCTGGGGCCACAAATTAAATACATAAACACTAACAAAAACTGATGAACAACAACAAAAAATGTTTTAAGTGAATGTACGATTTTGCGTTTGGTCACATTCATTCATAGCCATACTGGGCCACATGTGTCTCGCGGGCCATGGGTCGGACACCCTACAGGTAATGCCTACAGGTTACCTCTAGGTAACGCCACCTTCTGTAGTTATTTAAAAACATGTTAAAAACTGGGAGCGAGGTTAACTAGGAAATGCATTTGGAGCTGTGATGTTCCTGTTTAGCAGGAAGGTTTCCCCTGGGGAGTATAGACAATGAAGTTTTGTTCCATAGATGGGACTGGTTGTAAGTGGGACTCGGAGGCTTTGATGTTCCCGAAGTTAGAGCTTGGTGGTTCGGTGTCTGCTATTGGTTGGGATTCGACACCTGACGTAGACACTGCACACTCTTAGGAACACGGAGGTGCCGTTTTTTCCCGACATCCTCACATCAGGAATCTCCTTTTGAGTTGTGGCTCCATTGTCTCATCTGAAGTAGATGCAGTGGACTGTTAGCAGTGATCTTTCTCTTGAGAGGATAACTGATAAGCTACATGTGTCCACTTTTTTTATGATGGTGACCACTAGTTAAATTAAACAGCCACCATTAAGACTCTTTAATAAATGAAGAAACAAAGACTTGCGAAGCTGACTGCCTAGTGAGTGTAATTTCCAAGAGGAAGGATGCAAACTCATGTTTTCTTCAGATGATACGGGTGCCTAGTATCTCACCCAGAACAAATGTTCTAACAGACGGAAAAAAATGTGCACAAATTTACATACAAACATGTTCTTTAAAATGCTCATTTAAAAATGAAACTTTCTTTCACAGAGACAAAACAAAGGCTATAGGGTTTTTGACAAATAACAGGGAAATTACTTGGGGATAGGGGAAGTATATCGCTTGTATCTATGAATCGATCTATAGTTGCCCTAGCCTACAATGTAATAAAGGCACACACATCTAGGATTCATAAACACATTTAGAATTTATTTTCTCTTTATAAATTGTCGCATAATGCTAATTAACATCTATATTTCTTTTTAGCTCACTGTAATTTTAACCATTATTTAATACCATCTTACCTGATATATCACTAATAAAAAAGTTTACTAGTTTAACATAGAGTTCATACACTGATGTTTGATTTTTATTTGTTTAGATTAAAGCTAGTCTGATATACTGGACATTACAGGGGTGGGCAAAAGTAGTTTCATAATAATAATAAATATACTGATTAATAAATCATAATAGTACAAGAATAAACTTTCACGGACTCCCCACTGTAAGCCTACTTTTGCCTACCCTTGTATGCAGATACTTTTTGTGCTTTTGTTGTGAGTCACCACCATCTGACTCTTGGCCGAACCTGAGATGCCAGGTGAAGGCACACGCACGTGGTCCTCTGGACTCGCACTGCCATGTGAAGGAAAAAGAGGGCACACTGTACGTGAACTACAATTTGACACGGTTGGTTGCTGTGAGCGGCCAAGTGCGCTTTTCCTTTGCTGTCTGCTCCAATTTCTCTCTGGACGGGTTGAGAGAGCACTACATGTTCAGGTCAAGATGTTTGCTCAGAAATAGTAGTACAGTTGCAGCTGTGTTTGTTGGAGCAGGACACGAGTTTAAATAGCATTACCATTTATCCAGTCCATTAACAGAACTCTGTAAAATAATCCCAACTCTGCATAAACTACAGGACAGTGTAATAAAATTACAAGCACTTGTTGACAGATGGAAAGTGTAAGTAGAGGGAAAGTAAAGGGCCCTAGGTTGGAGGTTGAAAGAGACAGTACGTAGTTTTCTTCGCATATGTAGATACTCCATTGTCCCCGTTGCTTCTCCTCTGAAACCAAGGTTACGTATTTATTATCAATTGAAGAGTGGAGAAGATTATTTTCAGAGCAATCTAGAGCTGGTTAAAACTCAGAGAGATTTCAGTGGCTTTGGAAATGGTCAATTAAGATGGATTGAAATTTGTGAGTGGCAATTATATGTATGTGTAGCATATACAAATCTTCTTGATAAATGTAACCTTAAAGGTGACTTACCAGAGTGATTCACACTTTTCAGCTTCAGTTTACAACTACTAATCTGGGCTCATTAGAGAGGAATTTCACTGGCACTACTGCGGTAGAGTATTTGGTTATAAATATTTGCTTTGTGGTTTTCAGTTTATTTCTTTGAGTATTATTATATTTACCCAGGCTTCTAATATAAGCTTAGGTATCCGATGCGTGTAGCGAAAACTCATTTTTCATGTGTATCTACCAAAACAAAACAAAACTAAGAAAAATAAACACATAGGTCCTGGTGGTTTATTTTTTTTAACTTCTTTAAATAAAAGCCTTTTTATTTCTGATTCACAAGAGGCATTTATTATTCCCCTGTGAGCTTTGGAGCCACAAAATTATCGAACATTATAAATAGTAATTTTAAATCTAAGGACTCTTTATGGCCCGGTGACTGCTTACCTGAGACAAAGAGATTTTGACTGCTTAATCGGATTGGTCAGGTCCGTTTATTTGACGTCATGTAGGATCTCGGATTCTCAAAATTGTTTTTTTATGATACTAATATCGGCTTTTTGAGAGGGAAATTTAACTTTTTGATTTATGGAAGTGAAAATCAATTTGCAAAGCATAACACACATACCAGTTAAGCAATCTCTATTTCCCTTTTGCCTAGTCCAACAGAAGGAATCTTAGTTTTTGTCTTTTAAGAGTTATAAGAATAGCACACATTGCTATTAAAAAGGCTTAGACAATTCAGAAAAAGAAAAGAGGAAGTAGAAAACATTCATTATTTCATCACCCAGACATAACCACTAGTATACTTAATTATTAATTTAGTTTACTTTTTATATGATTATACATATAAATACTGGTATATCTGTATTATGAAAACATTTTGTTTTATATCCCCAAGGTCTAGTATAAGGCTTGACCTTTAGAAGGCGCTCAGTAAGTGTTTGATGTATTGAATTAAATCTCTGTGGGTTCAGGGTTTGTAACTTGAATGTGCAAATAGTAACACTGGGAAGGCATTATGAATAATGGAGGACCGAATTAAATTTAAAGGATAAGTTGGCTAATTAAAGGTTTAGTCCCCTTGGGTGTTCTAAACACGGAGGGTTTTGGTAGACACAGCATAATCAAAATGACCCATTTTTCACCTAAGCAAAAAATATTCCCTAATTTAATATAATACTATACTTATAGAAAAGCAACCTCCCAGGCCTCTGATGTCAGTTTAGTCTCATAAGATTCTTATATTTAAGGATAAGTGCATAATACGACAGTGGAAACCACGTAAAATTTCCCCCTGAATTAATTTCTGCCAGCTTTGATTAAAGTGTGGGCGCCTAGAGGTGTCAGGTGCCATAGTGTCCTGCTTCATTTTACTCTTGGCCTGTTTGGCCCCTGCCACAATAAATCCAACAGTGATTGTGCAGGAATCACAGGTTCCAGTTGCTACGGTGACTGTTGTCCAGCCAGATCGACATCATCACTCATCTCTCGAGCTGCCTTGATAGCCGCTGCTGCTCTCCGTTGCTGAGCTTCCTGTACAGAGGATAGAAGTTCTCCGGAGGTGGTGTGCCTGTGTGACCCTTTGGTGCAAGGAGATGCTATTTGTATTGTTAGTCCTGATGTTTCGCTAAAGGGAACGGATAGGCTGTTTGTTAATTGTATTTTTCCCATTGCTGTTTGTGCCCCCATACCCTCTCTCACCTCCACCCACCCCCCTTTATCTTTGTAAACAAAGAACCAGTAAGAGAGATGAGACTTAGAAAAGTGTTCATTGTCGGTGATTAAAATACCAAGTCCCTTATTATTTATTAGGTAACTTATTAATTATATTCTTGGGCCCAAGTGTCTCTGTTGTTGCCACTTAAAAAATAGAGATGCGCAAGGAGGACTTAATTTGAAGAGATCATGTAACCAAAGGTTTGTTTTCAAGAAAGTAGACAAAAGACTTGATATGTGGGTGTCTGCACACACTTCACAGTAGCCATCCCCACTTGCTATGAAAAAAAGGGGGGGTGAGCCATTGAATAGGACTTGTGTTTGATTTTGTTTTTAAATCAACATGTAATCCTATGGTTTAGAAGTTATAAATCCAGTGGAGATTAAGATTGTATTTGAGATTTTGGCCAGGCCTCATGTTGATAGTCTTTACTTCAAAAGGCTCTCTAGTCGAAGGCTTGTTGCTAGAGAAAGTCCGGACTTGGCAGGTCTCTCTGCTCTTGTCGACCTGCAGAACAGAACTCAGAGTGTGAAATCCACAGTGTAGTTCACAGTATAGGAAAGTCAAGTGCAAGTGGTCTCTCCTACTCCCGTACTTGTTTCAGTGGCTGCTTTCCCAAGTGCAAACGTTTCTCTCTCCTCCAACAAATACTCCAGTTGGCGTACCAACTTGAACTTGGAGGGCACTGTGATAGATGCTGGGAAGAAGAGCTGGCATAACATGTGGTATTTGAGGGCCTCAGCCGTTGTGAACATCGGCTCTGTAACACGTAAATTAAAGCATAGAGAGTTCACCTAGGAGAGTGGTTGTGTTTTCTGAAACATGAATTTAAGTATGTGGCTTTCACATCAAAGGGATGTCACTGCGTTCACATCAGCAGGGGGTATTTTAAAATTTGACTGTAAATCATGAAATTGCCATGGTGATCTCAAAATGATAATTTGGTGACAGAAGTTGACATGAATATTAATTTTAGGAGTAAGGTTCCACGGCATTTTAGTTTCATTTGACTAATTTTAATGTGTTTACTTTATGTTTTAAGACAGCACAATCAATCAATTTGTGTCATAAGAGAGGTGGTGCAAAATGCTGGTGTTTGGATGCATACTCGGATATGCGTGGCTCTGCGGTCTTTGGAAATCAAGGGACACTCTGGAGTCAAGTTTCCTTATCTGTAAAATGGGAATGATCATATTTACATCCTGAGGATATTTCAGGTCATAATTTTGACTCTGTATTGAAAAAAAATGGTCGACTTTCAAGTAGGGTAGGAGTTATATTTATATTATTGTCATCCCCTCATTGCAAAATGGGGTAAAAATAATAGTCACACAGATGTGCTTGCAACTTGCCCACCGTCAGCAAATCTCTCAGTTCTATTTCACCTTTTTCTTGCATCTGTTCGCAGTGTGATGACAGATATGTAAGCATAGCCATATTTTTTTTACCATTACAAATCAACAAAAAAAATGTGCATTTATACCTTTGCATTTCTCCTTATTTGGCCACAGGAGACATATGGTCTCTTACTCTCTCGCAGTTGAAGAATTGTGTAGTTTTAAAATTCCTGTATAACATCGAACAGGTATAGAAACAGAGACTGTGACTCAGAAAGTACTTGTGTTCGGCCCCGTCTTTGGATGGTTGTGTTAATGATGTGTGTTCCCACGTAACACAGTGAAGGAAAAGGATGAATTAGGATATCTGAGTATATACTATTCTGAAAGTTAAGAAATACGCATACATTGCCAAAGGACATTTCTCGGTAGTTAAAATTTCAATTTTAAAACAATATAAGGTCATTTATCAATTTAGCTTGTAGTATATACAAATACGATTTGGTCTGCGGAAGCGTCTTTGATAAGTGGCGCCTGTGACTTAAGTACGTTTTGAACTAAATGTTGTTTGAATGCAGTGCAAATGGCAAGCCTTTCAGCACTTTGGATTTAACAGCATTCGGTTATGAAATGGGTTTGATCCTGAAGCTAGCGTTGTTTTGTTTTGTTTTTGACATAACTAATTCTTTTTATAAGTCCATAAGTTGCAGTCAGGTGAACGTGGTGTCTGTCCTCTTCATTACCCCTCACCCATAACCAACTTAATTGCTATCACTGAGGTTTTTTAATAGAGGATATCTGATAAATTGTGATATAAGAAACTTTGGGAGTGAAAAACAAACACACAAACCCTGAATTCTATAGAAGGCAGCAAAGAAAAGTCACAAGTCTCGTTGGTGGCAACACCCATCTGTGGTCTAGGGCAAAATGTTATTACGAGAACATCTGTGCCTCTTGAAATGTCCCCCAAATGAATGTGTACAGCTAAGTATGGCAACCTGATTCAGCGTTAAAAAAAACAAACAAACTTAAAGCAAAGAGAACTAAGTAAGTCTGGAAACAGAATGGGAAAAGATAGCTTTGCCCCGTCACGAGAAGTCCCTTCTCCCAGTGAAAGATTAAAGCTCGGCGTATGTGAATAGCTGAGAGCAGCACAGAGCAAGGCTGATTGCTTCCCCTCCAACAGTTCCAATTGATTGAAAAAAGCCTAATTTAAAGTTCTGTTTGTTCTGCGTCTTAAACCATCAGAACTCTCTTTTAGGACCGGGGAGGAATGCTCGGGAGGAAAAAGATTCCAAGGATAAAAAGTCATTGCAAGCCGACAATTGTTCCTAATCCTCACAAAATGCTGGAGAAATTAAATTTATTCTTTATTGCTCAAAGAGTTACCTAGGTCACTGGGCGGTGGGAAAATGGAACTGGAGGTCGAGTAGGCGCAAGCTTTGTTTTGGGTCTACATGCTTAACCTTAGACACGACAAGGCGTCTTAGAGTGTTGTGGGAACTCCGTTCAGAGAGCCGACACCAAGACTTTATCACCCAGATTTTAATAGGCTGTGCTGTCAGGAGATGAAAATGCTCTGTTTACATTTCGGTGTTAAATGATCATTTAATTAACACCTGAGGGGGGGAAAATCTCGTGAAATTCTTAGCGGCTTTTATTGTTCGTTTCCTGGGAGGTTTTAATATCCAAGTTTCATTGAGATTTCTTTTTGTATGTGGAGACACAAAGGACATTATACACTTTTTAAGGAAGACAAACAGTTTAACCTTGACCCTTTTTTTCCTAAAATATTAATTTAAATTCCCTTTTAACTCTGGTGTGTCTGTTTAAAAGGTCTTTAGACTAAAATAAATTTAAAATAAGTCTTAATTGAACACTTTATGTTTTTGTATAAACATATAACCTTTAAGTATTATGTAATTTACATTCTAAATTTTCTGCTGCAAAACATTTGAAATCGCCAATTAGTTTACCTTAAGAAGTTTAATATATTTATTAGAAGGCTAATTATGAATATTTTACATCGTATAAACTACCGCTGTAGTTAACAGTGTTTTAAGAATCAGGCTTAAAATACATAATCGTAGGCAAGGAAACTCCGTGGGGGAAAGAAGGTACATTATTATTATATTCTCATGATTATTCAGTTAGTTACTATCATGTGGTGAAAGAGGTTTATATATAGACAGTGGGAAGAATGATGCCAGCGATATGAAAATTCAAATGCCCTTCATCAATTACTAAAAGATTCGATGTTATCAAATGCCTTAATTTATTCTTGATCTTTTAGGAAAACAATTACCGAAAAAGAAAAGGTCTTGAGGCCAATTATTAACATTTGGAAAATATAGTATGTACTGCGAGGGACAGCTGTGCATTCATTCAGTCACACTTTAGTTTTCTAAAGAGATTATTAGAACTCGAGTCTGCTCCTTCTCTTATTTTGTCTGGGTGTACAACTTCCTGTTGCCTGCAGGACACTGGGAAAATGCAGTATGTGCTGAAGACGTGCCATTAAAGTGAAATGTTATTTTTTTTTCCAGAAATCAACATGCTGTTGTGGTTTTTTTAAGTATACTATTTTTATTCATAGTGAATCTAAAAAAGGTTATCCTTTTTTAAGTTTAAATTCAAATGCCTCAGGATAAAACCTGCTTTTTTGTGTTATTCCTGGTAAAAGAGTGCAAGGAGGACTGAACGTTGTTAGAATCTCTTAAGAGAAAGCCCCGCTTTGAACCAAGAATTAGATTCTCATTTACAAAATACTGCTGAGCATTACAGGGGCACTCCCAAGTGCCCCTATGTGCTCTCCTAAGTTCTATCAAGTTTTAGCTTTTCCCCTAAAACTTCCCTCGTTTTTGGTTTTGACCCACAATGGTTTTTCTTTTTCTTCCCAAAGCTGCTTCCCCACTCGCGTTCTAGTGATGTTATATAGGATCTGCCTGTTGACTGAAGTATTCGCAAGACGCAAAATGCTCAGAAGTTAAAAAGCATGAAAGGGAAAGAGAGAAAAGAAACAAAATCTGGTTATTTAACATGCTAGATACCCAGTATATTCTAAATAATATAGTTCATTATACCAACCAGTATTCCAAGCCAGCTGGGTGTGTGTGTGTGTGTTTGGTGGGGATGCTAAGAGCTAGAGAAACATAAACATTTTGTGAGTATTCAAAATGCTTGAAGAATAAACATTTAGAGAAATCACAGGAAATTTCATTGAATGCAGATAAATGTGTTCTCGCTTTAACATTAAGAAGGCCAGTGATGTGCACTTACACTGAGAAAAATCAGTGTTAAGATTTTGTACAATAATTATTTGGAATCTCTAGAACTTAGAAGGAGAGATTTCAGGATTTATTTTAGATAAAGTCTCCACGTTTACCTCTTGAAAAAATAGGAATCACTGTTCTAAATACAGACAATATGCTCTAACAAATATATTTGATAGTTGTGCTATTGAAACCATTATATATAATGAGATTGGGAGATAGGATATGTAGAAATACTCTATTCTACTCTGTTGTGATTAGGTAGTAAAAATTAACTTCTCTTCTGCATAAAACCCTTTTTGCCTAACTTTCAAGACCTATTATAGTCTAATTCTACATTAGTTCTTTAATTTTATCATTGCTGCCACAGGATATATGCTGTGTCTCAGGCAAGCTACAAAATTCCAAAATACTGCTTGGAATTTTCAGCATATTTCTGGACTCCTTTCTTGCTTCCAATTTATAGCAGTTCACTCTCCCCATGTAACCTCACCTCTGTGAACCAAACCTTTCTCAGCTGCTGCGTTTTCCTCCACATGACTGTCCAGTACAATGTGGTGATTATGAAAAGCAAACACTTGTTCCAGACTGCCAGGGTTTGAATCTCTGAATGTCTAACCTTGGGAATGTCACTTATTTACTGCCCCATGCCTCAGTTTCCCCTTGTGTAAAACTAGGGTGATAGTAGAATTTACCTCATGGAAATGGTATCTAGATTAAAAGTTCACTCAGTGATTGTGGCTTAGTATGAAGTCTGATATACAGTGAGTGTTAAGTACATTTTATTATTTTGTTTTTATAATTAAAACTACTACTGTTATTATCAGTCTCACAGAATGTGTTGTTATGTCTTGTAATCATAACACGTGTTATGTTGGCAAAAATTCTTTTTCTAACATTTGTCTTTGTTTTGCATATAGCATCTAGCTTAGTGCAGGTGTGGTTGATACATACTTGCCAACTGAGTGCTCGATGAAATGCAGCCTGAAAAAAATAGTAGCGATAATTTGAATTTGGAATAAAATGTCCATTGTGGCAGGAAGGGAACATTCGTCAGAAGTCAGAAGATATACTAGTTATGTTCCTAGCTCTGCCGGTCACTAGCTGCAGATTCTGAGCAAAGGTACCTGTTGTCTTTTCAAGGACCAATTTCTCTGCCAGCGTATGGGAGGTTGGGCAAGAGGGGAGCCACCACTAAAGTGTTCCCCATCGCGTTACCACGAGATACCATGAGATAGCACAACGCCTCCTCCTGGTCACTAGGGGCACCCAAAGAGAATGGAGGGAAGAGCAGGAAATGAAAACATATCAAAGATTTCTTCTAGCTCTTTTTAAAAAATGTATAGGGAACTCTTCACAGGGCTTGCACAAATTATAGTGGTGGAATTATTCATGGTAATAAACCTAGACGAGATAATTAGATTGTGGATGAATGAGTTTGATGTTGTTCTCTTTCCTGTTAGTATTTAGAAAATAAAGGCAGTTTTTTTTCACTAGATAAAGAGAGCCTGCTTGTATTTTGCATGTCTTTGCTATTAAAAGTGAATTGTTTGAAGGTTTAGATTAAAAAAAAAGATTAAAGGAGATTCGATGGTTATGCATTATTAAGTGGTTATCTTGATACTTGATAATCTCTCAATATGAGGTAAGTGGTGTAAGATTGAAGTAGTTTCAGTAATCACCTGCTCCTCAAACACCACTAATGCTAGCATGAAGACATGACTCAAAGACCAAGCAAGGAAAATCGAGGGAGTATAATAGAGTTGTCGCAGGTTTTTATGTTCTCATTTGTGTTACCGTCTTTTGATTGAAACAGGTTTGAGACCAAGGACCATCATTTTCCCTAATTCTCCCGAGGAAATGCATTGTGTATCCTGGACAATGTGATTTTCCTGACCTTTGAGGAGAATAGAGAGTGTAGAATCTGAATACCCTGAAGGCAACTGAAACCTGGAGTCTGTTTCTAAAGGCCAAGTTCACTCTCTGCGTTGGTGTGGTGTTCTTTTCCTCTTTTGAAGGGGAATGAATTCCATACCTAATGACTAGTTTCAAGGAAAGTTGTTAATCAGGTACTCCAAAGTGACCACCCTGGATTCTTCCTTTATTACACGGGGAATGTGATGGAATGAGAAAGCAACATAGCTGTACTGGATAAAAGGAAATACCTTTTTTCCTCTCCCCACCCACTATGTAATCCTCTGGAATTTAGTTGATGCAGGGAAATCACTGCAGCACATAGTGTTTGAAAATGTGAAGTTGTGTGAATACCATTTGTAGCCACAATGACTACATTAAAAATCACAAAGTATATCAATCATCATATTTCCGGGCCAGCGTTTTCCCCGAAAGGGGTCTGGAGAGATTTTTCCTGCTTTATTCTCGCCACTCTTACCAAAAAGCACCGCACAACGGGCAGCGTGACCATTATCAGCATCGTTTCCTGTTCTTTTCCGAGTTACCAGGTATCATTCTGCTGCCCTAAGGTGGGAGGCTAGTTCCAAATCAGAGGAAGAACTTGAGCTGAATATGGCAGAGGGGCGAAAAAGAAGTGTGAACATAACAGAATATTATTAAAATGGCCAGATGTCCTTCAACCCTTTCCTGCTCGAAAACCGCGCACTGATTTACAGAGAGAACAGTGGTTTGGAACGACATTGCCACCCTGATATTGCTTTATTTTCTAAATTAACTGACCTGGCTTAATGACGCAATTAACGAATAGGGAAGCAGATTTTGCTAGAGGTTTAGTTATTTCCAAAGAAATGCTATACTCAGATTACCAGTATGGTATGCACTGCAAGTTACGTTTGTTATATTTTTATAAGGTGATTCCAGTTTAAATATGTTAAAGTATAGCTCTTCTTCCCAATTCTGATTGTTTTATAGTTATTGTATTTCAGAGCAGTGAGTCCTAAGGTGTACTCTCCAGTGGTACATGAGAAAAGCGCCCTGTGGTCACCTGTGTGGGGAAGTAATGGAAGTCACTTCCCCTGCAGTGACGGCCGTGTACACCTGTGCACTAGTCTCCACGGCCTGTGCCATAAAGCGCCAGGCTGCACTACGGAGTAGTTGCCTCTCAGAGCTGTTTGACTCTTCAGGCCCTCCTCATCTCTGCTTCCCCCAGGTCCACTGATTGATCCAAATGACAAGAGCTGCCTTTAGCTGTTCCAAGGAATAACCACTTTTTGTTCATTGTCACTGAGATTTTTAAAAAATTAAAACTATTTTAGACATGGGAGATCAAAGTTTAATGTTACTTTTTTTGTATCAATGATCAGGTAAATTATTTACATGATCATTGAGAAATCTGTTTGTTTGGTTTTTAGCCCACCTTTGAAGGTGAGCATTGCTTTTTTTTCGTTTAACTCTAGGGATAGAGAAATTTAATTCCTTCTGTAAGAATTTAATAGCTTAGTGCCGATATTTGCTTAGAAGTGTGTGTGTGTGTTATATGTAAAATCATTTGTTAATGTACACACACATATCTGAGCAAACACTGGTGTTAAGTTACTGAAATTTTTCCAAAATGAGCTAAATTTCTCTAAAACACACACACAGCACTGCTCAACTTCTTTAAGGATGGAGAGCCTTTCATTACTGAACTCCTCCTGCCTGCCTGGCTTGTGTTGCTGTGCTACCTGAAACCCGCTTTGCACAGCACTCTTCAGCAACACAAGCGGGTGTGCTTCCTGCCAGCTGGGCGTGAACTGGCAGGGGTCTCTCATTCCGCACAGAGGATGTTGAAGCCGGAAGTGTTTGTATGTGCAATGTGTAGATGGTTAATGGACTTGGAAATCAACATAGAGTTGGATTTGTTCAGTAGTTTTTACCAAGACCATCTCTCTAGGACTAAACCACACACACATGTGCGTGCACACACACACACAGATATGATGGGTTCGGGACAGGGATAACATACAAAATAAGTAGTAGTGTGATAAATCTCCTAAGACAGCTTTTTTGCATATACTTGACAGATAGTTGCTTCTCACTGGGACACATATATTGATCATTACTGAAAATTACAGCCCCCCTTCTACTTACCCCTGCATGTTGGTTTGATTGCTGATTCTTATTTTTATTAAATGTGGAAGAAAAAGGTATCAAAGGAAACACCAGGTTACAGCTAAAACAAAACTACGTCAAAGCCTGATGGTACATGCATTTAATAGAAATAATTCACTTCGAATATACCCAATGCTAACAAATATATTTATTTTTCACATTTTATTAAAAGCATAAAACTAACCCATTTTTTAAAAATAGTTTAGGTTCCCTCTGCATAAGGAAGCTGAATATCCCAACCCTCTTTTGCATTTCCTGTTCTTTTGTCATCGCTCTTTAGCACACTATATATTGAACTTAGTTCTCTGGTTGTCTGTCCCTCCCAATTCAAACGCAAGTTGTAGGAAGGCAGAGAAGAGTAGTAGGTGCACAAGAATACTGGTTGAATGAATGAACGATGCTTTGCAACAGCTTTGTTAGAGTTTGAGCCCTGGCTTCAGTGCTGCCTAGCCGCGTGACTCGGAGCACATTGCTCAACCTCTGTGCCCTGATATCCAGTGTCACGGAGTCCTGGAGAGGTGAGAGGACACGATGTGTCTGCCACAGAGTTCGCTTGGTGTTGCATGTTTTTCCTCAGTCGAACAACTTTCAAATTGGTTGAGGAAAAATAACCAAACATTTACCATCGTCTGTAAGAATCATTTGTTATTGCTTCTGGGTTTCTGCTGAGAACTGTTCCCCCACCCACCTGCCCGTCACCCGTGGCATTAGAATGGGAAGTCCATCCAGGCACGGACCCCTTATACAAGATGCTTATTATTTCTTTCTTTCTACCTATTTTGTGAGTTCATCATTTTCCTGCAGTTTTCTGTCTCCCCTGTCCTGCTTCGGGAATGTTGAAACCCCACCTGGCTTCGCTACCAACTGGGCACTGCCTGACTTCCCCTCAGCAGTGACTGCTGTCAGTCAGAGGGTGCCACCACCCTGCCTGGGCCCTGGGGTCCCTTCCCCTGTGTGGCTGGGCAACACCAAAAAATAGACACCTTCCAATGTGAAGATATGTTTACTTTTTCACATGATTGATTCTCACACCACTGGTCTCGGGAATTAAAAGTATGCTACTCTAAGTCTGGTATATTATAGAAGTTGTTTTATTTTCGTATTATGAGTTTTTTTTATAACAGAATCACCTAACTGGGTTGCTCACTCACTGAGGGCTTGGCCATGATCTTTCTGTCCACCGCAGAGCAGTGTTCACATAGAGTGGACACTCATACTCACAGGCTGCTGGGGAAGTACAGGAGACACACGAAGGATCCACAGCCATCTCTCATGACAAATGAGTGGCAGGAAGCCTTTGCAGCTTTAACTTTTAAATATCTTTGCATTTGTTCTCCCTTGATAGCATTTCCGTTTCAAGAGCAGCAGTTGGTTAACTTGCCTAATCAATATACTTTGTATCCATAGAAGATATGCACTAATCTATAGGCGGCTTTTCGCGCCTTCTGGTGATACTCGATTCTATTCGGGGAAGCCTGCAGAGAAGGCTTCTTTTTATAACGTCTTTTGTAGTTTGTATCAGTCCTTAATATATTGCATATGTGTCTGTGTGATGTTGTTCATTTGCAAGTAAAATGATAGTGCTACAGCATTTCTACGGAACTGAAATTGCAGACGTGACGGGGAGCCGCTGAGCAGCCGACTTCACGTCCCGGGGCTGCCCCCCCATGCGGGTTAAGAAGGCGCAGCTGACGTCACTCCGTGTGCTCCCACTATTCTTCGACACTCTGGAGCGTGGGCTTCCGACGTTTTTAGTAGGCTTTATATTTGGTCACCGTGTTAAATCCACCACTGTATTCCTTTCCACCTAAATGATCTTCCCTGGGCGAGGGGTAGAAAGGAATTCGCAGCGCCTGCGCAGGAAAGGGCATTATCTTATCTGAGCAAATCCTGTCCTACAGAGACAGTGAGTCACGGCCGGCCTGCGGCTCAGCCGCTCAGCCGGAAACCCGGAGCGTGTCAAGGAGGGCAATGCCGGGAGAGTGAGTCACTGATGCCGAGGGCGGCGGTGAGTCGACCAGCAGCTGCAAAGGTTATCGCCCCGTGGCCCATCCTGGCCCCATAGAGCATTCAGCAGGCAGACGGAAGTTTGCATCCGCGGAGTGTGCTCGGCTTAGAACCCTGGTTTAGTTGTAGCTGTAGAGACTACTCAGGAGACCATACTACCCATTGCTATTTTTTCTTGCCCCAAATCAAAGCACTTATTATTGTGTTTTAATGGGAAAAGCACCCTGGTATTTCACGTGTATGGCTGGAGGCAGACCGTAGACAACCTTGGAGAAACTGGTGCTTTCATCAGTGCTTGGGTACCTTCCCTCCACTCAGAGGAGGTGGCTCTGGTTGGGGGAAGGGGTGGCCAGGAGGGTGGGAGTGGTGACGTCAGCTGTGTAGCTCTCTACACTGAGTGCATGACCCAGCCGCTCTTCCAATAGGAACTATTAGTTGCTGTTAACAGTTACTCATTTCATGAACAATATGAAGGAGAACCACATTACAGATGAGGAAACAGAGACCCCGAAGAGATGATGGGACTTGCCCAAGTGGCGAGCTGGCACTGGAATACAGCGCAGTGCCCTTTGCCACATATTTCCTGTGTGGCCTGGGGACCAGAGTTTCATTTAATTAAGTTAAAAAGACTAGAAATTCCTGAGCCTTAAAGAGCATTTTAAACCTTCACAGTGTTTTATGCATTGTTAACGGTGCCACCATAATGCCCTGCAGGGAGCTTGTCATGCTCTTTCTCCCACCCATCCTGTCACTTATCCAAACTTGAAGCTTAGTGTCACCTTGACCTATTTCCTCCCCCTTATCCTCACTGGCAAGTTTTGTTGGCTCTTGCTCCCGAGGACCACAGGCATCTACCCTCTCTTTTCTCGTCTTTAGCCTACTTCCTAACACCATCGTCTGCCCAGCAGCCAGAGGTTCTTTAAAGCACCGCAAGGCCGATGTCTTCTCTCCAGTCTAAAATTATTTTGCACGTTAGCAGAGAGCCATGAAGATATTACCAAACATTTTCATTACATTCAGAGGAACTCGGGTAAGTATGTATCGCTGCCTCAGTTTTATAAATAAAATAATTGTAGCCTAAAGTGCTTAACTGAATCACTAGCCCACTGTGACAGGGCTAGTAAATTCACAGAACTATTATTTTTCTCTAAACATTTACTGATAACCCACCGTCTGCCATCTAGATTCCTGCCTTGGCTTTCATGTTCCCTCAGTAATCCCTGGTTCTTATTTCTTGATGTTTTCTCATTATACCATATACCTGAAGAGTTATACAAGTAACTTAGTTGTTCATGAACCTCTGGACATTTGCTTCTGGTATTTTCTATGTCTTCATCAGCAGGCAAACTTCTATTCGCTCTCCAAGATCCAGATTATGCCTCCTCCACCATGCAGGCCTACTTGATTTCACTGAAATAAATGGGACTCCATTTATTTCCCGTTTCAGGCGAACAGCGCGTTCCATTTGGAGGTCTCATACCAGCCTAATGCAGAGAATGGTTCTTCCCTGGAATGTTCCTTCCTTCTCCCGTACCGCCGGACAGAATGCCTCTCACCCCGATTCGTGCTAACAGTACGCCTTGTATCTCTAGAGAATTTTATAGCACAGGTCATACTTCATTATCTCACTGTCACTGTAGGTGCTGGCCCGCAGTTGGGGCTGCTGCTTTGACTCGATGAGCGGACTTGAAGACTAGACCTAAGAACTCAAATGCGTGCCTCTCCTCTGAGGCTTTTTTCGTGCAGCCGAATGGGAGCCTGCCCCCTGCAGCCCAGGCTCGCAGCCTTTCTGATGCTTCCCTTAGCTGGAGGGAACAGCTGTCGGATAGCAGAGTGAGTTTGTGCCTCTCTCTCTCCTTCTAGAATCCAGGCTTCCGGTGGTAACTTCTAAGTCCTTTTCATTTTTTGTGCTCCCTGATGCACCCACCATATCACTAAGCCCATAGCAGAGGCTGGATAAGTACTTGTTAAGTAGATTTAGTAAGGACTTTAATTCCTTACCTCCAACTTAAATTTATATCATGGAAACAGAAAACTGTTTTTGGAAAAAAGAAAAAGGAAACCTTCAGGAACAGTGTATCTGATTTTTAAGCAGTCTGTGTGTGAAAAACAAAACAAAACAAAACAAAAAAACCAGTGTATGTCTATGTGTGCCGATTGGTAAGTCGGTGCAGTGTCCAGGCAGACGAGCCCAGCAGTGACTGTGTTGCATCGTGTTGATTAAGAGGGCACGTTGTGTTCATTTATTTTAGAATTTAGAAAGAAATGGCATGTGAGTCAGCATGCTGTGGTTAAGAGAGCCAAGTTTTTGTGGGCAGGCGGGACGGGGGGTTAACACACTAGTTTGCGCAGCAGGCCGAGTGCGATACGCTCCCTCAGCCTGGCTTCCTTACCAGGTGGGTGAAGTCACGTATGGCATACCTTACCGGGTTGCTGCGAAGATTGAGTTTGCGGTGTCAGTAAAGTGCTTACACTTAATGAATTCTCGATACACATCACGAGGATGTTATTAGAAACACTGACACTTGACTGAGTTCCTGTGCTTTACTCATGTGCTTGAAAATTAGAACAGTTTGTTTTCGTTTCTGAAACGCCAGGGTGATGACGTCTGTATGCAGGGGGACATTTCATATTGGGGAAGCCTATGGAAGAACACTCTTGTTTTCTTC
>PVKM010026085.1:0-19677 GCA_004027735.1 Carollia perspicillata | reverse complement strand
GAATCATGCTACCTAATATCAAGCTATTACAAGGTCATAGCAATCAAAACAGACTGCTACTGGCATAAAAACAGACACATAGATCAAATGGAACATTATAGAGAGCCCAGAAATAAACCCACACCTTCATAGCCAATTAGTATTTGACAGAGGAAGCAAGCACATATAATGGGCTAAAGATAGTTTATTAAATAAATGGTGTTGGGAAAATTGGACAGATACATGCAGAAAAATAAAACTAGGCCACATTCTAGACCACAACAATAAATTCAAAGACTTAAATGTTAGACCCCAAACCATAAAAATCCTAGAGAAAACATAGACAGCAAAATCTCAGACATGGCTCATAACAATTTTTTAAATCAGATACAGCTCCCCAGGTGGGGGAAACAAAAGAAAAAATAAACAAATGGGACTTTTGCACTAAAAAGTTTTTGCACAGCAAAGGAAATCTACTTCCTTATATTCTTATGGCTCTGTAGCCTTCCCTGGAGCTCTTACTTTACTACTTGTACTATATGTACCAGCACAAATATGGGGAGACTATTTTCCTCTATTGTAGAGGAATGTTAAACTGTTTCAGGGGAAAAAAAAAGGTCTACTAATAGGTAAAAAAGACAGGTTTATTCTTTGCAGAAGATACTTTTGTCTACCTGAAAAAACCGAGGTAACTAAATAAAAACAAATAAAGAAGTTCACTAAGGTGCTGGTCAAAATTATATGGTTTTCAAATACATATAAAAACGTAGTTTACAAAATAATGGAAAAATTCATTATGGCTACAAATATACAAATATTGAGCAACAAACAACAAAAATGTGCAAAAAGTATATGAAGGAACCATTTAATTTTTAAAAAAACCTTAAAGAAAAGGCAAGATAAACACTTTCCTGGCTTAAAAAAAACTAAAGGAAAAATTCTAAGAAGTCCTAATAACATTAAATTTCTCAAGATATCTGTTTTGGAACTTAGAAAAGCAATTATAAAGTAAATCTGGAAGCCTATAGATATGACAGCATGGAAAAACAAAAAAGGAGACTAGTAATACTGTTATAATGATATTAGACAGCTAAAACTGTATGATACTGACACGATAATAGGCAAATCGATGAATATAATACAAAATCCAGAAAAAAACTCTAATGTGGAGAAAGGATTTGGCATATGATATAAGTGGCATTTCTCATCATTGGGAAAGAAAAAAAAATTCCATAATGATATTGGGACAATTGCCAAAACATTTGGAAAACTATTTCTTATTTTTATTTTTATTTTTGAATCGAAAGCAGGGTTTACTTTTCAACCAAATCCCCAATCCATGTTCTAGCCAATGGGTGAAAGGTAAATCAAACCCCACATAGACTCTTAGTAAAAAAACAATTATACTTTCTACAAGAAAAAAAAGTTCTGCTTAAAAAAGTTACTAGGCATTTGGGAGATGAAAAAATTTCACATATTGAATGGTCTGTGCTCTCTTTTATATATTCAAATGTCCCCTCTGCTGCCCTGCCTGTACAGATGAGATCCTGGTAATATAGTTGTGCAGCTGCACTAACAGTCCTATCTTCATGTCAGTCTGGTTTATAACCTAGTACCATGGTATGCTTTCCAAATTATACCAGCTCCAAGAACAGCTGAAAAGATCTGAATTAAATTCTTCAAACCTGGAGTGCCTACTATTTGTTGGGCATAGACTGGGTACTGGGCAGTAGTTCTATTGGTTTGGAGAAACATCAATAATGCTAAGAGGTGAGTTTTCCTCCCAAGAGGCAGGAGGATGTGTGCTGGGGATTAAGAGAACAAATTTCTCCTCTGCTTCCACCACTTGGGCAGGTATGGAACTCAGGCCCTGGAAGTAGATGCCGTGTCTCTTCTGAGAGGCGCTGCCAAGGAAGAACCAAGAGCAGTTTCTAAACAGCTGAGGAATTTGTTCCACCATCCACATAATGATCTATCTCCAAGAAGCTCTCGCTCATGTGGCCAATGTATGAAATCTTCAATGAAGTTCTCCTGAAGATCACTATGTTGTACACCTGGATATTAGGCAATATGCAGAAGTACACATAGGAAAATGGTCCTCCCATCTCTGCCTGCACGGTAAAATTGACCAGTTGCTTGCTCTGAGATGAAATGAGGGAGCATTAGTTGTCATATGTGACCCAACCACCATGTTCATTGACTGAACTTGGTTGGGTAGGCTGGTCACTGCCAGAGTAGAAGTTGGAGTTCCTGATTTTCAGGGTGGCCTTGATGGTGAGGATTACAAGGGAGTCCCGATTATTAAATGTGACTGTCATCACTTTGATGCTGTCTGTCATCATCCACAACGACTGAATGTGGAAACAGGAAGAAAGTCACCAAACCAAATTCCAGGAGACAGAGCAGGACAGAGAGGAGAACATACTGTTTAGTTCTCTGAGGGCGCAATCTCTAATCACTGTGAGGGATCAAAGCCACCAACTCATTTACTTGCTCTGTTGGAATGTAGCCTGTCCCTTGGCACATGACACAGGTGATGCTGTCCCACCCAGTGACCTCCACATATTGGAGCTGGGCAATGGCTTCTTCCTGCTCCCGTTCATCCAGTGTATCCTCTTTCATCTTTCTTTCACTTGTAGGATAAAGGGCTAGTGGAGGTGGGATGCTGGGACCCCATGGCAGAGATATGCTACCAGTGTCATGTCCTGCTTCTAGGGTCCTTAGAGCTGCCCCTCTTATTCTTAGTTTTACACTTAAACCAAAATCTTAAACAAAACATGAATAAATATTTATCTAATTCAAGGAAGAATTTTTAAGTATAAAAGCAATGAAAGAAACCATAAAGGAAAAGAAAACATTGACAGAACTGGTTAAATTCAAAGTAAATAGATTTGGAGTTATTGATATCTTTGCTATATAAAGATAAAATATAAGAACAGAAAAATTACAAAGAGAGAATCATTTCACAAAATAAAAATGTGCAAATGGCCACTCAGCTCCAGTGGTTTTTAAAGCACAAGTAAAAATACTGTATTTTTTCTGATCATATTGTATAAATATATTACTACAACATCAATAGTAATATACCTAGTAATTATAAGGTTGGTGTGAACAGGGTATTCTCATACCATGCTAGTGAACATATAGCTAAAAAAATACTTATATCAAATAATCCCTTTTCCAGGCATTCACCTTAAGGAAATAATTGGAAATGAAACACATTCATGTACACATTTGAAATTAAAGACAACGTTAGTGTCCTCAAATGTATGAATCATAAATAAGATTAAAAACTTCAGTCATTAATGGAACACACAATAAAAAATTTTTTAAAAAGAAAAAAATTACCACAGAAAACTTCAGTCATTAAAAATCATGCTTTTGAGGAAAACTTAAGTATATGGTGAAATGTTCCCAAGATAATGTTAACATTTTAAAATAAGATAATGCATACATAGCATGATCATAATAGTAAAACAGTTTATGTTTAGATTATAGGACTATAAGTTTTTAGTAGAGGGACACTCTATAAAAATGTAGAAAATAGTTGTTGAAAAACATTAGTAAAAGTCAATCCTCATTCATGATCAAAAGCTCTCAGCAAACTTGGAACAAAAGGAAGCTTCCTCAACCCAATAAAGTAAATTCTCTAACATTTCACCATTGAGAATGATGTAAACATTGAAAATGATTCATCATTTAAAATGACGTAAACAATGAAATGGTATTTAGATCATTTTTAATGACAAACATTAAAGTATTTCCTTTTCTGTTAAGAAACAAGACAAGGATAGCAACTACAATTGCTTCTATTGAACAATGTACCGGAGGTCCCAGTCAGCAGGATGAGATGAAAAACAGATATAAATGTTGTGAAGGAAGAAACAGATGGCCAATGAAATCACTATCTCAAAGAGGTATCTGTATTCCCATGTTCTCTTGCAGCATTTAAATAATGGCCCATATGTGGGAACAACCTAAGTGTCTGTTGACAGATATGAATACAGAAAATGTGTATATATACAATGGAATAATGTTCAGCTTTAAAAAGAAGGAGATCTAATGAAACAGGATCCAAAGAAAATATAGGATATGAATAATTCATATGCATTTTAAAAATATTTCTTTATTTTTCAATTACAGTTGACATTCAATATTATATTAGTTTCATGTGTACAGCATAGTGGTTAGACATTTATATAACTCACAAAATAACCCTCCCCCACTATAAGTCTAGTACCCACATGGCACCATACACAGTCAACATTACTGACTCTAGGGGAATATAGGGATATGCTGTACTTTACATCCCCATGGCTTTTTTGTAACTGCTAATTTGTACTCAATACCTTCACTTTTTCTACCCAGCCCCCTCACCTCCCTTCCATCTGGCAACTATCAGTTTGTCCTCTGTATCTATGAGTCTGTTGTTTGGGGAAACTCAAGCATATTTTCATTTAGTGAATTGTAATGAAGATTCTGATTCTAGGGGAAGTAGACAATAGATATTATTAAATTTGCCAACAGTAGCTTCTAGTTTGCCACGTTAAAAATAACAGCTATGTTTGGGTAGCCTGTTTTATGTTTTTTTACAAACCACCTCTTTATGTGTGTGTGTGTGTGTGTATAAAATTTGATCCACAAAAAATTTTTATAAGAAATTAGAAGGATAAATAAAAAAATTATAGAAGGAAATTGAAAACCATGAAATTTTTAATAACTGTCCCAAACTTGGACAACTTTTTAAGGGTGGAGTTGGACAATGAAAATCTTCTAATTTCAAATTTAGACTCTTCCTACTATATCATGCTCTGAAGTTTAGTCTTTAATGCAATCACTCTATTTCTCTTCTGAAACTATAGGAGAGATTTATTTCTTTATATATCATCACATACCTACTTGCCAACACTAAAAATTTATATGCAATATATGTTATCTACATAAAACGACAACAAAGAATCAATTTATTTTTCATACTCAATCTATAGCATATCTTAAATGATAATAGCAATTATATAACAGAACCTTATGTTTTTTTAATTTTAGCAATTATATAACAGAGTCTTAAATTATTATTTTTTTAATTTAAAAAGGGACTAGGCAGTTATACATATAAGAAAGGTAGTTCTTAGCAAGTTTTTGTAAGGTTGTAAGAATTCAGCACCCTCTGGCAATATGAAATATTTGAAATACATCTTGGATAAAATATTTAATTATTACTTATGGTTAATTTGTAAAAACTGGACATATTTCCTGATCTAATACTAAAATTACCCATCTCTACTTTGAATTATGGTTTTACATAAGTCAGAAAAAATTGAAAATCTTTAGAGTATTTTTGAAAATGAAATGTAAGCACCACTTAATAATATACTAATTTACTGTGGTTACACACAGTAAGAAAATAAATGTGGGTGTATAGCATAAAAAAAAATAATAATATACTAATTTAATGTTACACCAGATTGCTGTGTCATCAGATCTGTACACAGGTGCTGTGAGCAACTATGATCAAATCTCTGAGGCTATTTTTATGTCCAACACCCTTAACTCCAAAAACCTAATTTACAATGAGATTAATATAAAAGAGAAAAATATTTCTCTAATGTGGCAAAGCTTAGAATTATAACTTTGTAGGTGGATATCTTTAGTAAAATAAAAAATTAAATCTAATAAAACAAACTCACTGAAATAAATCTGTATATTAGTAAAAAATGTTTTATAACAATGGAAATAAATGTTTTACCTTCAATCTGTCCTTGAAATTCTGGCCATTTTCCTGGACATCTAATAGGTGTAAAGACTTCACTGTAGTCCTTATAAGCATGCAAGCTGGCTTCCTCCAATTCAGTTTGGGAGTTTGGATTTGAACTTGGAACAATTTCTTCAAATTCACCATTAATCTGAGTCACCGTTCCTGTAACTGTCTTTCTATGACATTATAAAATTACTGATTTTATGTATGTCCTATTTTAAAACAACTTTATTAACAAATAGCATGTATTCACTGTAGAAAAAATACCAAATTCCAACAAATACAGAGAAAAATTACAGTAGCCCCACCATTCAAGAAATAAATTGAAAAATTATGTATTTTTAAAATAATTTTGAATATTTTTAAACCAAAGTGGATTCATGTACATAGTATTCTGTAACCTGTTCTCTGCTAAACAGTAAAGCATGAGTATATTTGTATGTCGATCAATGTACATTTACTTCATTTTTGAATGGATGAACAGGATCCCATTGTGTTAGTAAATCATAATTTATTGAACCAGTTCCCTTTTGATGAAAATTTAAATTTGTTGAGATCATCCACTTGTTTTATCAAGGTATTTTTCCTGGGGGCTATGCCAGGGGCTGTGAGGAGCAGGGAGGGTGCTGGATAAGGGCAGCCATGGCTGCAGCTCTGCCATGGGGAGGATACTGAGAAAGCACTGAGTTGTGCAGCGCTGCAGTGAGGTGCCAGAGCTACCACAGGGTCCATGGCCAGGACCACTAGCCAGCTAACCTCCAGTCAAGATGGAAGTGTAGGTAAATGCGCTTTGCATCCTTGCAAAACTACAGAAAAAATTACAACTAAACTACAAAACACATATCACCCAGAACCATCAAACAATCAAGCAGTATGGAAGTCTGACAGCCAAGGATTTCAAGAAGCCATATTCATCCAGAAGGGCAGGAGGAGTGGAGACACAGAGAGAGGTGGAGAGGCCTGGAGCCATAGAGTGGAATGGAGAGGCAGCTGAACAGGCAGTCCCACGTTTACATGGTAGATAAAAATCAGAAGGGATAACGCCAAAGTGAGGGATCCCAACCCCAAACCAGACCACCCAGCAGTCCAGGGTTCCAGCACCAGAAATATAAATCCCCATAACTACTGCCTGTAAAAACCAGTGGTGGTTGGCTCAGCAGAGGAAACTGTCGATTATCAGTAGACTCCTTTTAAAGGGCCTGCACAGATTTAGGACTTATGCAGAGCCACCCCCTCTGGGATTCAGCACCAGGGTAACAGCCGCAAGGCCATAAGTGGCATACAGTAAGAAAAGTAAAGTGACTGGGAACAGGGCAAATGCTAGGAGACAGCTTCTTCCTGGGCAAAACTCCAGAAGCCAGGTAGGGGATTGTCTCTTTTGTGAGTCATCCCCGCACACAGAGCCACAAAGCAGTGAAATGGGTTGCCCTGCCTTAGCAATCACCTAAGACTGTGCCCCACACAATTTACAGGTATACTTTTCTACAATAGGCCATGCTGCTAAGACAGGGAGTCAAACCAGCTCTATCTAATACACAGAAAACACACACACACACACACACACACACACACACACACAGGGGGAGGCTGCCAAACTGAGGAGACAAAGAAATACGGCCCAAATGAAAGAACAGAAAAAAACCAGAAAAAGAATTAAATGAAATGGAGAGAACAAACCTATTAGATGCAGAGTTCAAAACACTGGTTATCAGGATGCTCAAAGAACTCATTGGGTACTACAAAAGCTTAAAAAACACCCAGGCACAAATGAAGGTTACACTAAGTGAAATAAAGAAAAATCTACATGAAATCAACTGTGAAGGTGATGAAGCCAAGAATCAAATCAACAATTTCTAACATAAAGAAGAAAAAAGCATTTAATCAGAACAGTAAGAACAAAAAAGAATTCAAAAACACAAGGAGACTAAGAAGCCTCTGGGACAACTCCAAATGTACTAATATCTAAATCATAGGGGTGTCAGAAGGAGAAGAGCAAGAAATTGAAAACTTATTTGAAAAAAATAATGAAAGAAAACTTCCCTAATTTGGTGAAGGAAATAGACATGCAAGTCCAAGAAGCACAGATAAGTTGGACCCAAAGAGGACCACACCAAGACACATCATAATTAAAATGCCTAGGGTTAAAGATAAAGAGAGAATCTTAAAAGCAGTAAGAGAAAAGCAGAGTGTTACTTACAAAGGAGTTCTGATAAGACTGTCAGCTGATTTCTCAAAAGAAACTCTGTATGCCAGGAGGGACTGGCAAGATGTATTCAAAGTGATGAAAAGCAAGGAGCTACAACGTAGATTACCCTATCCAACAAAGTTATCATTTAAAATTGAAAGGCACATAAAGTGCTTAAAGGAGTTAATCATCACCAAGCCATCATTATATAAAATGTTAAAGGGACTTATTTAAGAAAAAGAAGATAAAAACTATGAACATTAAAATGGCAACAAATTCACAGCTATCAACAACTGAATCTAAAAAAGCAAGCTAAGCAAACAACCAAAACAAGAACAGAATCATAGACATGGAGATCACATGGAGGGTTATCAGCTAGGAGGGGAAGTGGGAGAATGGTGGAAAAGGCATAGGGATTGAGTAGCATAAATTGGTAGGCATAAAATAGACAGGGGGATGTTAAGAATGGTAGAAGAAATGGAGAAGCCAAAGAGCTTATATGCACGACCCATGGACATGAACTAAGGAGGGGGAGGAGGATGGTAAGGAGGATTGCTGGATGGAATGGGGTTACTGGGTGGAGAAGGGCAAAGGGGAAAAAATTCGGACCACTGTAATAGTATAATCAATAAAATATATATTTTTAAAAAATATAATTTTCTTAAAAATGGAAATGATGAGGTTAAAGGTACACTGATTCTTAGACTCTGCCATGCATTGCCCAAGTGCTCATGTGCTGGATAATCCATGTCTGCTTTCTCATATTATTATCCAGCCTTTTATATTCTGTTCTTCAATCTCAGAGGCTGATCTTTAAGAACCTACTAAGCTAGCCCTCTGGTTTCTGGTTGGGTTCAGCTGGGAGATCAAACATGGGGAGAGAGACAGGATATAATATTTCCCAAATTCTTCCCTCCTAGTCTATAGTTTGTTAAGTTGCTTCATTCTTTTATAAAGTTATATCTTTCATCATATAGCCCTTCTCTATAGCTGAAGTTTTTAGCTGGGTTCGTTACTGCTAAGTCCACTTACTCATTCAAGCTTAGGGTGTTGATAACTTCCTGCTGTTGCTAGTCCTGGGCACTATTTTTCTTTTTTGGCTCCCTTGACCTTGCCCATACCTTGCCTGTTTCCTAATTGGTTTAGGAAACAGGCAAGGTTGTCTATACAATTGGGATATTGAACTCACAAGAGATCTTTCCAGTGAATTTCCCAACAGATAAAATGTTATTGGCATTTTAGCTGCACATCCTAATATGTCTTTTTTCTGATATCCTACAATATTTTAGCCTTAATAATTCCTGATACAGACTTAGATAACCAAAATCAATATAAGTTCCCAATGTAATTGGAGAAGAAAATGAATATGCTATACCTTAAAAATCATAGATGGAAAAATCTCTCAAGTTTCTGTTTTACTCTTGAAGAAAATATAAGGTACAAGAAAAAATCATCTCAACTCACTCAACTCCATATTACTCATAAGAACATTGACCTTTTTGTGTTGATGAAAGTGCTTTAAAATTGATTGTGGGGATGGTTGCACAACTCTGTGAATACTAAAAACTATTAAATTGGACATTTAAAAAATGAATTATATGAATATAAATTATATCTCTATAAAGCTATTACATAAACCAAACCAAACAAAAAAGTATAGGATCTGCAGTCATACAGATTGGAACTTCAAGGGCTGGAGAGCAGCTCCAACTATTGACTGGCAGCATGACCATGGGCAAGTTACTTAATCTGTCTTACTTTCTCTCATATATAATATTGGAATAGTAATACTGAGCTCACACAGTTGTTATGAGGCATACAGCAAGTAAATATATGTGCAATGTCCTACATTCAACTGTATTCATCTGAATGCAACAAGCCTCAGAGGAGTAGAGAATATAAATATTCGTATATGTTCTTCCTCTTGCTCTGTTTGGCCATCTGTTCTGTCCTAGAAGCTAGGAAGCTTACTGAATGGTTCTCCCTGATTGTTTTGCATTTTGCCCTTGTCTCCATAATTCATTAGCCTCAACCCTTCCTTTAGCCTATCCATCAAGCTATCTTCCTTTATTTCAAAGTCCTAGATTTACTCTAGTATGTATTTATTTCTTAGAAATTTAACATGTCTTTTTACTTATGCTGATGATTTTTTTAAATATTAGGATAGATATTATTTTTTGTTAATGCTCTTTTGCAAGTTGCATGGCTTTGACTACAGAATCTAATTTTCCTGTGTGCCCTGTTATTTTTATTGTGCAATTTTGTAGAATACAAGGATTTTAAAGAACACATGGCAGAAAAAATGCCCATATTGTTAAAACACAATATGCCAACAAATCAGTAAAAGTAAAATACTTGTGGTCTTAGAATCAATATTAAGAACTAACAGCCCTGACCAGTATGGCTCAGTTGGTTGGGTGTTATCCTGCAAACCAAAAGGCTGCCGGTTCAGTCCCCAGTTGGGGCACATAAGATCTGTTTTTCTCTCACGTTCATGTTTCTCTCCATCTCTTTCTCCCTCTCTTACCCTCTCTCTAAAAATAAATACATATAATCTTGAAAAAAGAAGTAACAAAAATAGAAACAAGAAACAAAGACAGGTGAGACAGAGAGGAAAAGCAAGATTTAGGAAATCTAGGTAGTGCTAATGATCAGGATGTTTGTTCTTAAGTTCCATTAGGTATCAAAACTACAGTGGCTCCTGAATAATTCAAAATTAAACTTGAATATGGTAAATCTCTGTACCTCTTGCTCAACTTTGCTGTGAACCAAAATATAGTATAGAAAACAAAGTCTATTAAAAAAATTAAACTTTACTGCCTGAAACAAAACTAAAATTAACAGTGTCTTAAACACACACAAAAAGTCTGGAGGTTCGAAGTTCATGGCTAGTAAGGGAGTTCCACAATTTGTCAGGGATTCAGGTGCCTTTTAATCTACTCTGACATGTCTAGATTTAGTTCTCATCAGTTTAGTCCAAGGTGGTTGCTGGAACCAGTCATTACATCTGTATTCAAGCATCAGGAAGGAGAGAAAAAACATGCTACTTCTTTTTAAGGACATTTCCCAGAAATTACATAAGCCTCTTTTGCTTCTGTCCTATTGGGAAGAACTTATCACATGGCAATGTTTGGCCACAGGGAGGTTAAGAAATGTAAATCTTATTCTAGGTGGTGCTATAGATTAAACCTGCTTTGCCTTGGACTATAAGTATATTGATACTGCAAAATGAATGGAAGGTCAGATATGATGGGGTGTCCATTCCTACAGGGCCTCTCATTTCTCTCATACATGAATTTTTGGTTTGAGCCAAGGTAGCCTGATCACTGCTTTAGTTAAGTACTTATTGCACACTCCTGCCTCTGGGCCTTCAGACATGCTGTTTCCTTTGCCTGAAATGTTTTCTTTCAAGTAGTTTTTTCCTTCAATGTCCAGCTCTAGCTCAATTCCTTATAAAAACACAGCCCTACCAATCTAACTCATACACTGAAAAGAGATCTTAGAGATCATTTTGTATCTTGTTACTCAAAGTAGATTCTTAGACCAGCAGCATCAGCATACCTTGGAGCATATTAAAAGTGCAGAATCTCCAATACAAATGACTGAATCAGAATCATCATTTTTAATAAGATCCTCAAGTGATTTATATTGCATTAAAGTTTTAGAAGCACTGATCCATCATCATTATACTGACAGAGAAAGTGAGAGTTAGATAAAATGGCTTGTCAAGTAGTACTTGACTTTTCAAATCAAGACTTGAAATCCACATCCTTTAATTCATAATGCAGAGTTCTTTCCACTATACCTGTCTACTTACTGCTTGGGAGTTCAGTCATGTAACAGATACTTTGCATTAGTGTTATGCCTTGTGATTGTATGATGGTTATCTTATGTTATCATTTAATTCTTATCTTATAAATTTTTATTTGTTTATATTTTATCTTCCTAGTCTAATGTTTCAATTCTTAGAGTATGGAAATGGTATATGGGGCTTCTCTGTATTTAGAGTCTAGACACACTTAAATTGTTTCTTCCCTTCAAGTGCAACTAAGGAAAAATTATATTAGGAAAACTTGAAAATGTGAATAGTAACTAAATCCTTCTTGGGTCTGATCAGCACTCTTTGCATGTATTGAAGCAATAAATTATTTACATTTGCACGGAAATCTCTAATTTGTATCTACATTAACAATGTTGAATGTAGTAGATGCTCTCTTATTTTTTTTTTTATAATATTTTCTTTATTTATTTTTAGAGAGAGGGGAAGGGAAGGAGAAAGAGTGGGAGAGAAACATCAATGTGTGGTTGCCTCTCATGTGTCCCCTACTGGGGACCTGGCCTGCAACCCAGGCATGTGCCCTGACTGGGAATTGAACCAGTGACCCTTTGCTTCACAGGCCTGTGCTCAATCCACTGAGCTACGCTAGCCAGGGCATAGATGCTCTCTTATTATGCTCTGTCTTCCAATATCTCTCATTGTACTTCCCACACTGTATTATAATTATTTATTTATAAATTTCTATTTCATATTTTCTCATGTTCTTTGTGAATAGAGGCTGTCTTATTCATTTTTGTATTCTGTATTTGGCACTCAGGATGGTATGTAGTAAATACCTTATGAATAACCAAACTAATAAAAAATAACACTTTGACAAACTATGTTAGAAAATAGTCTTAAATCTGCATTCATACTACAGTGGAAAAGACTGATTTTAATATAAAGGCCTCTCTATAGACACTTTCTACAAGAAGTTTACTTATTGAATAAAGCAGAATAACATTTTCTTTATTTCTGTATGCTTTTATAATACAAATGCATAGAGAACAGTTAGTATATAATAAATGAGGAAAGATAAAAAGAGGATGTAAATCACTTATATTAACCTCTCTTTTGTGGTCAGATTAAGGTTTTTTTTCTTCAGGTGAAAAACAATCTGTGAGGATATAAAGGAAAGGACCTTCTCTCTTTAGCTGTCTGGAGAACTTCCTGTTTATCTTCTGGATGTAAAAGGGAAATTTGAGGTAAAGGACACTTACTTCTCAAGGAAGTCTTCCACATTGAGGCTTGCTTTCCATTGATCCAAGATTGAGCTATCTGTCATTCCCCAAACTGAAACAGCTGAGACTAGAAAGAAGCATGGTAAACATTAGCTTCTACAATTTTCTCTTACACTTAATATAAGGAAGCCAAACGTTCAACTTTTACGTTATGATGCTACCTTTATTTTTCATAATGCAATTTTCCCAATGTTATACCAGATTTCAAATATTTAAGTAATTATTCTCATTATTACAATTCCTCCTTTAAAAACATGACTACAGCCAGAACAATATCACCTGAATGTCCTATCCTCATTTTTACAGCCTCTCTTTTGGTCATACAGCACTACCATCCCATCAACAGCTCCCATTATTCCTCACAAAGCCTTTATTAGCCACTCCAACTCACTCTAGTATACTCCCCTTGAAAGGCTATAATGTTGTCAGTAGCACTCTCTCTGGTACTGAATTATATACAGTCATATATTAAAAATGTATGCATCTATATTTTTGTCCCAAATTAGACCCCTGATTCCTTAAGGAGAGGAACCATGTCATATACTGGTATCAGAAGAAGCAACTGAGTGAAGAGTCAAATGACTTGTATTTTACCACCAGTGTTACTTCTTACTGGTTTTATGACCTTGAACAAATCACTTAACATCTGAGCACATACCTCACTGAAAAAATATGAAAGTTTACTGTACATCTTTTATGTAGAATCACCCTGCCTGGATTTTAATATGTGCACTGCTACTTATTAACTATATGATCTTGGGCAAACCTCTTAACCTCTTTGTACCTCAGTTCCCTTACCTACAAATTAATAATAATAATGGCCCTTTCATAGTGTTGGTATAAATATTAAATTTGAAGAGACGTGTAAATTTCTTAGAACACTACCTGACATATTGTAAGAGCCTAGTACATGCTAGGTGTTATTGCTATCATTGTTTTTAAAAAGGTGAAAAGGAAAATAAGTAGGAAGAAATTATAAACTTATTTTTTCCTAGCAGTTGGATGAAAGCTACTCCAACCTGACTGAGACCTTCCATCCCCTGGCCCTTCCATTTTTACAGTATTCGTCCTCCCCATGTCCTCACTGTCTTTCTCAGACAGTGTAGGTCCCACGGCCATCCCATAACCACTTCCTTACGAAGACTCTTCTGTTGCCCCTCCTCTTGTATTAATTTAGGAAAACCCCTACTCTCCACTTTGTGTAAGAACGCTAGAACAGCTGAAAATTATTGGAAAAAAATTATCCAGCCATGCTGAATGAACTCATTATGACCATAAATTTCAAAAGGGCATCCAACACTGACGGACGATAATAGTACACCTTCCTAATAAAACTGGCTTTCTCATTTTTGAAGACAACTATTTAACACTTCCCCCCCTCAAATTTTCAATCCTCATCTTCCTACCTTGTCAGTTTACGACCTTGCCTCCACATAGGACATTGACATAACCAAAACCACCTGATCTTTCACCACTAATTCTACCATCTCATTGACTTAAGTAGCTTCAAACCCTGTCTTCTTATCTATCACAAGGGAAGAACTATCCTAGCTTCTATCTAATACCATCTTCTCCACTTGCACTCTTGATACTATCCCTTTTTTATTATTGTCCTTTTTCTTTCCTGCATCATCATTTTCTCTCTTTTTACCAAGGTTATTACCACTGGCAAACAAACATTTTATAGTCTCTTTCCTCATCAAATAAATTTTTAAAAAATCACACATCAACAACAAAGCTCTTTATCTCATTTCTCCCTTAAGCTAATGCCTCATTTTTTTATTTTCCTTCATAGCAAAAATTCCTCAAAACAGTTGTCTATTCCACTTCTCATTCTCTTTTCAATATACTCTAATTAAGTTTTCTTACCCAATATTCTAGTGAAATCTCTCTTACCAAGGTCAACAATGCCCTACATTTAGTCAAACTGAAGGTCAACTCACTATCCTCATCTTACTTGACCTTTTAACAGGGACAAAACCTTTTGACTACTTCTCCCTTCTTGAAACACTTTCTTTTTTAGAATTCTACAATACCACACTCATTTGGGTTTCCTATCTCACTTGTCTTCTTAGGTGGTTCCTCCTTTTTATCAGCCTGTTAATTGTTGGAGTTTTCCAAGTCTCTGTCCTAGGCTCTCAGCTCTGTCTATACCCATGCTTTCAGTGACTTCATGCAGTTCCAGGACTTTATATGCAATTTACATATCAATGACTGCAATTTGAAGCTCCAGCTGTGCTCAAGATGAATATAAACAATTGTCTTCTTGATGCAGCCATTTAGATGCCTATAGGCATTTTAACCTGGCCAAAGCAGAGCTACTGATTCCAGCCAAAAATTGGCTTCCCCATGAGCCGTTTCCTATCTTAGGAAATAGTACTGTCACCCACCCAGTTGCTCAGGTCTAAAACCTAGAAGAAATTTTTCATTCTTCTATTTTTTTAACCCTCTCAATGTTGGCTACATCTCTAAAATAATTGCAGTTTTAACCACTTCTCACATCTCCATTATTATAAAACTAGTCTAAGCCCCACAATATTTTATGTAGAATGTAGATTCACCTACTAGTCTAGATTCTGAACTATTACAATAGCTTCCAGATTGACTTTCATGTCTTCTACTCTTGCCTCCCAGTCCCTATCCCTTCCATCCTCTACACAACCAGAATAATTTTTCTAAAGTATGAATCAGGTTATTTCACTCCCTGTCCTAAAACTGTCCATTGACTTACCACATTAGCCATATTATGGCCTTCAAATCTTTCTATCTTTCAGAAACTGCCTAGTTCTCAGATCTCCACCTTTTCATGAACCAGTCACAATGGCCTAATTTGCTGACCCTTACGCACATCAAGTTTATTCCTGAGTCAGGCACTTTGCATTTACTTGAAAGGCTTCTCCCCCATATCTTTTGGTGGTTGTTTCCTTCTCATTATTCAGGCCTCAACTCAATTGTCCACTTCTACATAGAATTCCTTCCATAATAATCAGAACTAGCATTCCTCACTTCTGAAATTTCGTATCACATCACACTATTATGTCTTCTCTATACATTGACCAATAACAGGTATTAGTTTATGTATTTAGTGGCTGTATTGCTACATCCTTCTCACCAGTCTGAAAACCCACTGAGGGCAGGGACTGTTTCTGTCTTATTAGTAACTGTGCCCTTAACACCTATAACAGTGCCTGATACATAATATATGCTAAATAAATGATATTAGCTGACTTGACTTGTTCATGGAGCCTACCTCTTTCCTAAGTCAATGATGTGATTAAAGCAAATGATGATATTTTGTACATATACATTTAAAAATAGCATTATATTCATTGTATCATTGCAATTTTAAGTAGCCCTCCAACAGTTGAGCAAGACTCTTTTATAATATAATAAATGTTTACAATGTTAGCATAGTTTAAGACTTCAAATCTTTTATTTGTTCTATTCATATCTAGTATAAGCTTTTCAATTCCTTATTTTGTCACATAAATGAATAAATGCAATGGGTTTTATTTAATGAGAAAAGCACTGCATTTTCTTAATTTACTGTGCTTAAACTCTACAATAATTTTTAAAATAGATTTTTGAGAAATAAAAAGTAAAACATACCTCTTGTCCATGGCCTCCTAAACGTATTATCAATAACTTGTATATGATAATTCCCATCTTGATATAAACATGAAGGGATTCGAAGCAATAAAGTATCTCTGCAAAACTTCTTTCTAACTACATTCTACGTCAAAAAGATTATAAAATCTTTTAATATGTTTAACAGATTTAACAAATTTATCTATCAATATTCAGAATATTAAAATTCTCTATTCTTTTAAATTTATGTATTTTTATGTAAAGGTAATATATGCTCATTATAAATATCAAATAACATAGAACCACATACTGAGAAAATCAAGGTCCAGAGTAATATCAATAATAGTTCAGTGTATTTTCCTACAGAATTTTTTTCTAAATTAGGCCAAAATGTGTGTGCACGTGTATTTGACAAAAAATGGGATCGCATCATTTATATACCACTTAGCAATGTGCTTTTGTTTTTCACTTAGCATGTTTTTCAAATAGCTGTCTTAACCTTTGTTTTCTATGTCTTTGCATTATTTCACTTGTGACAACTATCAAATGTGATTCTAATATATAAAAATTTAATAAATTAAACTATTTCTTTAGAAGACTGTTAAATCAGTTAAGCAAATTTGTAATTCTATCCCACCTTCACTTTCTACCTTTATCTCCCATTACTCTCTAGTACTAACAGTTCTCTTTAAATAGACTTGTCTCCTTACTACCTCCCTTAACATTTAGCAGTCACTTCCTTATTGACACCATGGTCTGCAGTGTGCCCCTGAAAAATGCCCTGCTACTCTTCTGGAACTATCAAAATCCTATTCATTTTTCAAGGCTTGTCTTAAGCATTAGCTCCTCTATGAAACTGTCCCTCAGTGACTCTCAACTTGCCACAGAGTTTATTATTTTAGGAACTTGGACAAACAATAGTTTCTTGCATTATTTCCCAAGAGTTTTATGTTTGCTGAAGGTGTGATAACATATTAAATAAGAGATCCTCATTATTCAAGAATAAATGGTACAAAGAAAAGCTCAGTTAAAGTAATTTATATTAAATGAGAACCAAAGGTTCACAGTAAGAAGGAAAAATAATTTGACACTTTATTTAAAAAAATAAAGTTATTATAATAGCTTTTTTGTCTTAATTTCCCCACAAATGTATTACATGATAATATGTATATTAGACATTAGCTTACCTTTGATCATAAAGAAGATATTTAGAAAATATTAGAGGATTTAATAAAAATTTTCAAAGGCATCTGACTCCTTTAATATTCAAATCATTTTCTGCCTCTTGTTTATTAACTAATTAATTTTACAAGATCATCATTTGATAGTAGCTTCACCTGTTATTTGAGTAGTTCTTCAACACTGTTTTCATGAATTTTACAAAATCCTACGCTTTTTGCAAGGTTTGTCATTGCTTAGTATCATATTTGTACTGTATTGGGGGTATGGTACACAAACAAGAAACTGAGATATTATGGCAAAGGTAAAAGTTTGAGGGTGTTTGAGTATAGACTAATTTTGCAAGTGGCCAATATATTCACAAATATATTTGTGTAACAATGACTTCTCATTGCCTACCATATATGGTATAAGGACACTTGCCTTCTCATTTATGAGGGAATAATAAAAACTGAAGATGCCTTTATGTATTTATTCTCTGTATAATTAACAAGGGTTTAGTCACACTGGAGTAATTTATTTTAGTTTTCTTTATAAAAGCTAAAACTAAAATTGAATGTGTCAATGAAGATCAAGAGAACAGTGAACTGTCGTATGACAAGTACACCAATTAGTTCTTAACAATGTGCTTGGCTGGCTAGACTCTTAACTTTGTACAAGCAATTTAACTTCTCTAGACATCAGTTTCCTAAACTGTAAAACTGTAAAACCTTTGCACTAGTACCTACTAGTAAAAATTGTAAAGGAGCAATGATCAAATGACATAATCCATCACAAGAGCAAATGATCAAATGATATAACCCATCAAACAAACAAAGTACCTGGCCCACAGTAAGTGGTCGATACGTGTTGTTACTGTTATTTTATCATAAAGATAATTAAGATTGTTTTTCCCCACACTCCTTTCAATAAAGATTATTCATGAAAGCAGCCCAAACTTGCCAAGAGTTTCCATTTGTTTCCTAAGAGCTTTAACTTCATATTAAATTGTCAATTATTTCCCTCCCAGACCAACATTTTAAGCTACATTAAAAGTAGGAAGTAATTTTAAATGAATCCGAAAGCAACTAGACAAAGGACGAATCCAAGGACAGCTGTAAGATGATCATAATCATATAGTAATGGCAGATAACATTTTCATATCACAATTCTTAGTAAATCCAGTAAACAGATGGTAATCCAGTAATACCCTACCTCATATAAATAGTCTATCGCACAATATTTAAATATTGAAAACATATCTTCTTCCTCTGAAAGCAACGCAAGTTTCAACAGCTGGGAAAATAAAAATTAAATTAAATGTTGGTAAAATAGCAAAGCCAGGAGCAGAAATATCATTCTTAACCACAAAACTTTGGTTCATTCATTTAAAAAAGGCTCTGAATGATAAACAGAATTAACTATGAACATAACACTTATTAAAGATTTATGTCTAATATGTAATACTATATGTTGATACAAAATTACTCATACAAGTTTCATATTGTTGAACTGCACACAACTTCCAATTGAGGGATTGAAATATATTTCATGTAATCATTTTGTTGCAAGAGAGGCTGGAGTTCACAAGACTGGCAGTGCGGTTTTCTCAGGACAACTATTTGATTTAATTGAATTGAATTCTTTACTTTTATTTTATTTTATTTCCTTTTAGAGAAGGTAAGGGAGGGGGAAGAGGGAGGGAAACACCGATGTGAGGGGGAAACACCGATGGGCTGCCTCCCGCCAGCGCCCCACCAGCGCCCCCACCAGGGCTGGGTGGAGCAGGGAGCCTGCAACCTCGGCGTGTCCCTGACCACGTTCCAGATGCTCACGGCGTTTCTTTGATCTGCAACTTCATTTCCTTGCATTGCAGATATCTGAATCCATCTTATAGTGACGGGTAGCCAGGAGGAGAGATAAAGAGGCCTTCTGTCTAAAATCAAAGACGGGG